>VZRF01014678.1:421196-483103 GCA_013396875.1 Vireo altiloquus
AAACCTGGCTCCTGTGAGCTGTGCTCTGCCCCCACCCTGAACTCAGCCAGGGATGATCCTCAGCACAGCTGTTGGCTTTGGCCTTTTGGTGGATGTAAACCTTTTCCTCTGCCTGAGATGACTGAACAATGGGTTTTTCCCTCTATCTAATCAGCAGTTTGACTTTCAGTCCAAAGTCCCAGTTTTCAGGGAGGCTTCTCTGGTTGTAGCTTCTTTTTCAAGCAAAACTTTATATCAGTGTTTGAGGCATGAACTTTTTCAGTCTCCAACAACCATTTAGAGTATGTGTGTACAGTGTCAGAGACAATAAAGCCCCACTGTGTTTAGTGTGTATAGGAATTTCTGCAAATCTATGTCATTTCTTCTGTATAATATTTTATGATTGAATAAGTACAATCTCTGGTTCATGTATTCAATCTTTTTCTTCATGTCAGCATTGGAAAAACAGTCTAAACCACCAGTATAACATTTCCAGACAAGAAATAGAGGTGAGATTTAAATGTATTTTGTCTTTTTTTTTAATCTGAGGTGGCTGATGCTTATTGTCTGTGTAGTTCTCCTACTCATTACCATGTCAATTGAATTTCATTTACTGATCGCTAAAGAAGAATCTGGAGGCTTTAATTTTTATATTCATTTTAATTAACCATCCTTCTTAAATGCTAAGTTCACACCCCTGCAATGTAAGAACAAGTTAACATGTCCTCAATCTATCTAGATTTTTACGGCTATAGAGTGCTGAGAAACTCTAAAGTTTGGTGGCTACACTAAGAGTGTCAGTTTTTATTCTTCATGTTCTCAGCTGAAGGTCTGTGTATGGAGGGAAGGATACAACAGAAACATATCTGAAAAGTTACTCATTTTGTTCAAAATGTAAACAACAAATGGGGGATTTTGAAAGTGATCAGTGTTGGGCTAAAACATTTTCAGTTCTACAGAAATTAGTGGTAAAACTCCTGCTGACTTCGACAATGCATGGTTTTAAAAATACCACCACTGTCTTTCTTTGTACAGCTAATCTACAGCACATAGCATCTCCCAAGTTCGTGGCTTTTTCGGATTCATTTTGCAATACAAAGGCCAAAAGCATGGCTACATCCCAGGGAAACAGAATTTTTCTTACTATATTTAGAGGTGGTCATGCTGGTTTTTTTTAACTGCTTCATAATATGACTGTACAGCTCAGGTTTTGGCCTTCATGTTTCCCAAAAGTCTCTGCATTATAGCCATTTTACATCTCTAGCAGGCAGTCTATTAAACTTGTTTCTCTCTTTCTCTCCCACTGCTTCTGCCAAGTGCTTCACACATAGTTTTTCATGCTGTAGAGCACCTGTTTAAAATGATCCTATCTTCATTTCTTCATCTACTTGTCACAGTAGAGTCCAGAGATGGTGAGAAATGTGGCATGAACTTCATATGAAAGAAGTAATTCATTAAGAAAATCTTGGTTTTTTATATATCTAAGGTCGCTAGAGCAGGACACAATCATTGGTTTTCAGGTGAACACCTCTTTAGCATCATTGGTTAGTTACAGAATAACACGTAGGAATAACAAAATGTAAAAAACACTACTTGTAACATAATAATTTGCAAAAACACACAGGATGGTTTACACAAACTTCTCCCGGCTCTCAGCTCCACTTGTGAGAAAGCAACTTTTTTTCATGAGAGCTGGAAAATTTCTCCCTGACTAAATGTCAGCATCGACATCTACTTAGCCGAATTTTCTAGATAAAGAAACAGAATTTCATAGTTTTTGCCCCCAAAAACATTACAGATAATGTACCAGAATTCATCATTTTCCATTTAGAGCATTGATTCTAGAATATTAATGGATAGCAGTCAGAAAGGTGAAAACCTGTGATTTTATTCATTACTTTATTTACATCTATAAATGTAAGCTTCAGCTGCTAATATTTGCCTGTGCATGTGATATTTGCTTAATAAAAAGTAAATTCAGTGTATTGCTCTTGATATTATTCATATCAGTTATGCGTAGATCCTTTAATAGTTCAATGGCTTTTAGATTTATATCATTTTCAAGTGAAAAGGAAACAATTATTTACATTTGGTCACATTTCAAAATATGTTTTCAAAATAGAACTGTTACTAGGAATAAAGAAAAACTGAATTTCCCTCCACTCTGAATCGGTAAACCTGTATCCTCTCCTGACAGAGAAGCACAGCATGCTTAGTGTCAAGGGGCTTGAAATTTCTGATAAACAAACTTAACATGCACCTAAATACAAAGATTAGCTTGAGTACAAGGAGTATCATTACTTTGGACTGCCTTTCCAAATATGAAGTGCTATGCAAGGCACAATTCTCTCAAAAAGCTTAAATGTAGGTGTTTCAAACCATCCCAGAGAAACACAACCTTTTGACTCCAAGGAGACCAAACATCTTGAGGTCAGAGGTAGCACTTCAAAGGCATTTTTAGCTTTGTTCTGTGAAGGGAAGCATCCATTACTGTCTGGACTCATCCATAAGACTGCTGGATCCTGTTGCTATGGTCAGCCAATGCAGTTGCCATGCAAGACCTGCCACCTGCAGAGCAGCTTTACCTAGAGGTGACAACACTCACCTGCCCTGTGCAAAATCAGCTGAGGGAGTTAAAACCAACCCTGACAATGAGCTGACAGTAAGAAATAAGCAGAAAAACTCACTTCTCTCAAGAGTTTTGGTTTGTCTAAGGAGGCAGGCACACCTCTCACTGGGGAACTTCAGACATTTCTTGGGTTACTCTTTGCTAATGTAGAATCTCTACAAATGCTTGAAATCAGAAGAGAAGTTGAGCACCCTTTGAATCATGAAGATGTTGATAAGGGCCTTTGACAAATGGGAGGCTCAGCAGAGGACATATACCAGGTACTGCACCTGGAGGCAAGCCAGGTAGGCAGACATCTCACTTATTGTCCAGGTTTCAGCACTTTCAAGATGCTTTTCAAAGGTTTTAGATCCATATCAGGGCCATCAAGCATCAGATCCTTTTTGGATCTTTGCCTTTCAGAGGAGAGTCTCAGTATATTTGTACTAAGGGGAAATTATTTGATAACTTATATCAGAAGCCAAATCAGCGTTAATCTGAAATAAAGTTCCAGGGAACACAAAACAGACAGCAGTTTTCACTTAGTCAGAAAATTCCTGTCGTGGTTACCTCACCTAATGAACTATTTTAAAACTTCACACATGCCTTGATCTCATATTTTACATAAATTGACTTATGGAGCTAAGACAAGGCATGACCCCTCCTCCCCACTTCCACAGAGAGGACAGGGTGTGGAGGGTTGTAAGAAGCAGAATAATTTATTTTAATAATTATTATTAAATTATCTTAAAGCATATTTATTTTATAATTAACCTTTTAAAAGGTCCAGTGTACTTCCAGCATGAGTCTGTCTCCACAGCTAGTTCCCTCAGCAGTTTTTAAATGTGGCACTTTTGGAACTTTTACCTCAAGAAAAATCTGAAATACAAGCATTGATTCTATTGATAATTTAAAACTGATGCTGGCCAATGGTTTTTTTTTCAGCTTATTCCTCTAATATGGCACTTACCTTATCTTTTGTGATATATTCTCTCTTACAAACTTTACTGCAAATAGATTCACTTAATGACCTCACTTTCATCAATTTTTGCTTCCATTAAGGATAATTTTAGAGAAAGTGTCCACTACAGAAAACAGCAACGAACAAAAGGATATTTGTTACGTCTAAATACGGCAGTGTCCCATCACTTTGACTTGCTTTTCTCTGTGAAGATCCTGCAACAACAGTGCTTTAGGACACTAGAGCGATATGACTTTGGTCTTATCAGCTCAGATGTCTTTGCAATTTCAGCTACAAAAACAGTGATGGGCTGAGGAACATCTCCTTCATCATGTTTGAAACAGTGGGATGCTGACTTGCAGCACACAGCCAGAGTTGCTATGGTTTTGGATGGCCTAGGCTACGAATTCGCCATGAATTCAACCCAGTGGAATAACCACAGAGACAAAATCTGTATCATCATGGCCAAAATTTTTGGTTGTTTTTGAAATATCCACAGTTTGAGATTGCCCTAAAATAATCCACAGGAAGCGCACTAATGTGCCTCAGGCTGCCACAGCCCTACAGTAGACAACAACAAGTATTTATGGCCCACTGTGATTGCAGCTCTGAAAAATATTGGTCTGATAGCATTGCATGAGGTATCCTGCAGAGATTTCTCACATAATTCTTCCAAGTTCTCTGTGTATTCGTCTTGTTTGGTAAACAGCTTTGGTTCAAGAACTTTTTTAACTCTCCAGGCAATAAATTTATCCCTTTCAGGAAATTTTGCTAATATTCTGTGAAGTTAGCACAAGAATGAGCAATGAACTGTGTATTCAAGCTCAATAACTGTGTCATGGGAAATTAAAATTATGAGTACCTTTACAGAGATTAATTTTATCTCAGTAGCTTCCCATAAAAACCTTAGGGGAGGAGTCGGATTTTCAAGTATTATGGCTCAATTTCTCCCCTCTGCTAACACAAAAAGGAGGAAGGAACCATAACTGATCTCAGATGGCACAGGCCTTCCCAAGCACTTTTTAAAACTCCAGTTCTTGACCAGTACTCGGTTTGCAACCTTGCCTATGGTCAGAACCCAAGTAGAACTTGCTGTTTATCTGGTCACTTCAAAGAGGTTTTGCTTTGTTGGCATCACACCATGCAGCTCTGGTTATCTCATTCCAGGATGGAATAAATACTCTACAACTTAAAACCAAAAAATTAAAAGAGGAATTATTAAATTATAAATTCTTTAATTAGAATTGTGAAGGTAACTAGGAAGTGGTTGTTTATTTCCTTGAGTACAAGAAGAGAACCATCCAAAGAAGTGGTGAGACAACATGTTTAAACAAAATGTGATTTTTTTTTTTTTTTTCTCCATGAAGTGCAGTTGAAATGTCAGTATCATTGTCATGGGATATTGTGAAAGCCAAAAAAAAATTAATTGAAAATTTCTCATAAAAGAGTTTCAAGATTGGTGTTTTTAAAAAATAAATACTGAGTCTTTATCAGGGCTGGTAGAATTTACTGGAGCAGGATCATCCCCTACCTACTATGTTTGTGGGTTTTTTTCCTATTGTAACCACAGTGAGACAATCTTAATAGACCTATTATCAGAAAAAAAATATATACAGTCTAGATGAGTCTTTTTTCTGACCCAGTATGACTTCTTTGTGTGCTTATGGCACATGAAACTTTCCCTATTTCTGCTTAGAAAAGCCTTTCTTAACATCCCATGGCTTCTCAGATGCAGATGGAGAAAAGCAGCAAAATTGCTTTAAAACTGCTTTGAATACACTTGTGAGGTAGAAATACAAGTCCTTTTTGAGAAACAAGCTTAACTGTTAGTGACATGTAGATCAATGCCTGCATTATTTATAATGTTCATTTCCTCACTGCAAGTATCAGCCTCGAATTTGACCTCATAGGTTCTTCTCTTCCAGAATTCCTGTGTACTCTTCTCTTTGAAGTTTTTCAGGCTAACAAAAATCTCTGCAAATTTGTTTTGATTTTCTCCCAGACTGCCATAAATAGGTGAAAACATGAGAAGATATTTTACAACAAAAACCCGAGGCTTTGGCAGGGTTTGCTTTTTAGACACGTTATTTTCCACTTTTCAGATAGACTGGCTTTGCTATAAAGGTTATTGCTCCCCAGTGACACACACACGCTGACAAGTGGGCTACAGGAGCCTGGTTCTGTCCTTTGAGCTGAAGAGAAACACAGCCATAATTGAAAGCTCTTCATTTAGCCCCAGCCAAGACAGTGTCAAATAAGCCAAAAATCATTCAGATTCCTGCACTTATTGACAGTATGTTGTGTCCATAAAAAACACCCCACAATTTCTATTACTTTTAAAGTATTTGAGCTTCTAATGTTTTTATAATTATACAGCCTGGGAGTTGATTTCCTCTCCCAGTATTTGTGATCCTAATTAAGCCTCACATTTTTTATTAACACTGCATCCTATTTTGTATGGGGAAGCAACCTCTGGAGACGCTGTTCTGTTGTGCTGCGACACCCGAGGCCTTGCGTCTCTCTAATTACTGAGGCCTGCCTCTGCTCCATTAGGATACTGTCCTGTTTAATCCTCTCTTGCTTTTATAGTCTGGGAATGGCTTCTTTTCCTAGTATTTGAAGTTCAAATTAAGTCTCATGTTTATTGGTAGGCGCATCATTTCATAGGAGAAATACAAGCCCTCTGAGAAAGATCAGAGAGTGCTGTGCCACTCAGGGATTCCCGCAGCACGGAGCGGGTCGGGTCAGCAGCAACAGCACAGGCAGAATTAGCTTTACAGGGAGCAAACAAACAAAAACCCCTCACATCTTCAAATTATATTCAAAGGCCACAACAACAGCCTGAAGCTTAGGGAGGTGCTTCCAGTTACTTTGATAAGGGCGCAGAGAATCTAGGAAGGTCTGAATGTAAGCTATCCATAAAGCAAAGAATCATGGCTTTGTGGTCTGGGCACCAGAAGAAAAGAGGACAGGGACAGTAGGGTGAGTGGCTAGGACTATGAAACTGAGGGAAAGCTTTTTATGCTGTTCTGCTCTGTCCAGGAAAGTATCACCTCCTCTTTCCGCTGTGACCACTGACACAGGCTTGTGCAAAGCCCTCAGGACATGTCATGGCAAGGTGTACAAATCAGGACAGCTGCTCCGACAGCCCTGCCTTATACATACCCTGCTCTCATGCCTCTGTCCATTATAAGTTCTAATCAAGACTCAAAGGAAGCAGTACTGTGAAATGGTGAACATGAACTTATATTGGCAGGCCAACCTGTATTTCTGGTTCTGCCATGGGCTTGCTATATGTCATGTACAGAATTATATGACTGGTTTCTTATCCAAAATTTGCTTGCTGTTTTTCTCTCTAATGCGTTTTCCATGATGTTTTATCATGTTCTAATCAACACCACTCTGCTGCTGACTCTGTATCTGTCTCTGATATACAGCTGACTCCGTATCTGTTTGCAGCTCAAAGACATCAGCTTAAATGTAATAATGAGATGTGACAACAAAAGCAGCACAATTTCTGTGAGGAGTCTTCGCCCTGCAGTTACCAAGGTTTCAGATTTTTTTAACTCACAGGAATATCATCCTCAGCCCTGTGAACTCCTGCTTGCTTTGTAGGTCTGGATTCACTTATCTGTAATGAAACTGGAACAAATGGGGAAAAATTTTCTTCCAGCACATGAGTAAAAGGGCCGCAGTCCTAAAAGGTTGCAGCCATCTGCAATCTGGATTGGTAGAGATTCAGACAACTTTGTGATGGCACCGAAACTGAATTGCTTCAATTTTCAATAAAGATAATAGTACAATAACGGTCTTGAATACAGAGAACAAGGGCAGGATGCCCAGTGATGCTATGGAAATAATAACCACGTAGAAGGAACACTTAAAAAATACAATGCTATCACAGTCTTGAAGCACCAGACAACCCGCATCTGGCCCAGTGTTACAGATGTTACAAGCAGCAGAGAGTTTTAACTAGACTTGTGAAGCCTGAGGAATATTTTTATGACTGTGACAAAGTATACCTCATATAATGTGTGGATGAATGCTGAACTGCTGAGCTAAGGGCTGCAAGGCTCTTAAATACCAGCAAACAAAAAGCAGTTAAATGAAGGAAAATGATAAATAAGGAAAATGGGACAGTTTAGCAAACACTGTCTGTGCCAGGCTGATAGCTCTCCTTGATAAGCTAACTGATCTTACAAACAAAAGATCTAATCTACCTGGAGTTCAGTAAATCATTTAATGTAGTCCCACATGGGACATTATTAGTTAGGTTAGATAAAATGGGAATCGGTAGAAGAACTAGAAGGTGGAGAATAGCTAGAATAAAGAACACAAGAGAATTGGCTGTTTCAAGAGGGAATTACCAGGCTGCAGGAAGGCTACCTGTGGACTCCCACCGACATTGCCTTTGGAATCACAATGCACAGTTGAAATTTGCTGATACTAGAAACCTAATCATCACAGAGTCTGTCTGTATCAACAATTTACAGCAAAAAGGCAGCTTGTCCTGTCCTCAGTCCAGGCTGATGAGGTATAAGCTACATCTGTTCCAAAGCTATATAACCAAATATCTACAGGTCTGATATACTAAATGAGGAAAGGAGAGACTCTTACCCATGTGCAGAACCCCAAGACATTTGAAAAGGATCATTGTTAGGTTAGACTGCAGTTAGATCACGTCAACAAAGAGTTATGCTTTTATACCCCAAAAAAATAACCAAAATGCAGGACATAAAGAGGAAGAAGGACTGTAGATTAGAGTAAATGAATCAGGGCACAAGGAACCTGAGGTCTAGAAAAATAACATTTTTCTGGATGTTCATTGTTATCAGGAGGAAATATGAAATAGAAAAACATTAATTCCAGGATGAAAATGATCCACAAATGTACTACACCAAGGAAAATACCCTTCTAATTTCAAACACAGCTATGTTATTTTGGAATGCTCTAGTAAGACTGCATTTTATACTTAAACAGAATTGCAGAATGAGTTAGGTTGGAAGGGGCCACAGTGGGGTCATCTGGTCCAACCTCCCCTCACAAGCAGGGTCATCCTAGAGCGCATGGCACAGGATTGTGTCCATATGGTTCTTGAATATCTCCAGAGAGAGAAACTCCACAACTTCTTCAGGCAAACTGTTCCAGTGCACGGTCACCCACACTGTTGAGTTCTTCCTGATATTCAGGTGGAACTTCTTGGACATCAGTTTTTGCCTATTGCCTCTTGTCCTACTGCTTGGCACCATTGAGAAGAGCCTGGCTCCATCCTCTTGGCACCCTCCCTTCAGACACTGATGGGCATTGATGAGGTCCTCCCTCAGTCATCTGTCCTTGAGGCTGAGCAGTCCCAGTTCCCTCAGCCTCTCCTTGTAAGGGAGATGCTCCAGTCTCTTAATTGTCTTTGTTGCTCTCTGCTGGACCTGCCCCAGAAATTCCATGTCACTCTTGTGCTAGGGAGCGCAGAACTGGACACACCACTCCAAATATGGATAGAGATGGCACTCCATCACCTTTCCAGGGATTGAGGAGAGCCTGACTGGATGGTAGTTCCTTGTGCTCAACCACATTCACAGGGACAAGAAAGGTGAGCACAGAATGCTGCAGATGGCAATTCGAGCACCACAGAACCTTTCTTCTGGGATTTTTTTTTTTTTTGGTTGTTTCACTACATACTTGGCTATGTCCTTATTCCTCATTTGCTTACTATGGATGCTGTTACAATGGGATTCTGTATCATGGGTAGAGCTGTGCCTTCCATCTTTCTGGCTAATACTAACTGATAACATGAGCATTTTTTATTTGTTTCAGGACAAAGTCACAAGAGTTAATTTAGGCCACAACAGTAAGAGAGAAGTGCTCATTGAATCAGATGCTGATCTCAGCAGGGAGGAGGTAAATGAGTTCCATGTTGTAATTTAAAAATCTGTTCCTTATTGTTTCTCAGCTGTTAGCTGCTGCCTCCCAACTGGGCCTGTGCTTGACTGTGCACTAATTGGACCCAACAAGCATTGGTAAGAAAGGTCAAAGCCAAAGTCTTGGACTGGATCATGGCCTATGATACAGGAAAGTCATGCTCTGCTCAGCACCTGGAAAATGAAATGCCTATATAAAACAGAGGAAAAGGTTAACACAAGAACAAATTTTTTTAACCTCATAAATACATTTTTCCTGGAATTATTTCTTAAATACTTCTCAGTCATAGCAGTGGGATTCTGGAAAATCCATTTTTGGAAAGCATTGCATGATACCCCATCCAGTCAACACCAGAGAACAGGGTCAGCAATTGTGGGCACTCCTTCAAGATCTTTGTTCTTACCTTTGAGAGAATCGCTAAGAAAACTCTGCAGTAATCCATATCTTAGGTCATAATGTGTGTCCCAGAAAAAAAGGTACTTGGCTTTTGGTTCCCAAGTGGAGTTTGAAGAATTGGCATTTACGACAACCATCTGATCTCATTAGATACAGAAGCCATCAAGAGATGATAAATGTGGAATCCCATAGCACCATTTTTGCAGTTTCCTTTTAAGACCTGAACAGTATGTAATGCCAAGGTGAATAAAAAGGTTCTGCTTGAAATACTTCTGTCCTCTTGTGTTGACTTAAGGAAAGGTATGCAGGTGGTACACACTCCCCCCAGACCATGAGTCAGGCAGACCTAGAGTTATCTCATTAGTAGGTATAAGGACACAAAGGGTGAATTAGAAGATGCAATTTCGAATAGGTAATGGACTTAAGGCTCAGCTGTGTAGCAGCCAGTGGCAGGATGACACTGTGTATATGTACAGATTCCAAAAAGCACTCGGTACACGTTAACTGCTCTGCAAACTCATGTGATCTAACATGTTTGTTCAGCCAGCTTCTTTCTGCCTGCCAGGTGGGTTTGTCTGTAGTCTCTGATTTCTCTACAACAATCTGGTTTTGTGCATGTGTTTCCTCTTAAAAATATGGCTTCAGGAAAGTTATTTTCTCATTAGAGTTTCAAAAGACAAAATGCTGATACAAAACAGCTTTCAACATTATCACACATCACTGTAAAAGTAAGCATAGGAAAGGTGAGCAGATAAGATTTACTGTGCCATTTTAATTGTATTTAATAAATACCACTCATAAAAGATAATGCTCACATTACTATAATAAAATAATTGATTGAATGAGATGGTGAAATAAGAAGGACCATTAATTATGATCACAGTAAAGTTTTATGTTAGTGCTCCTCTTGAATTTATGGAACAAGAGAATAGCTGCACTTGGAAATCAGAGAGAAATGCTTCGTTTTGAACTGTGCTGGGATCAGAGGATGAACTACACAGTTGATTCCTATCATGTTTCTTGCTGGCTGAAGAAAAGAACGATTAATTTAAAGAACGATTGCCACTGATTTGTTGTTTTGGTTTTTTAAAGTAATTTACTTCATTTCAGTGAGGAATAAGCAAAGCTGTTAAAAAAAATGGATGTCACCAGACATATAAATGGTGCCTTGGCTAATGAACCCCCTGTGTCTCACAGAACTGAGGTATCTTTTATCATCTCTGTTACTGATGCAGACACAGGTGAAGAGCTGCAATATAATCTACAGCAACCAGGTGGACAAGTGGATAGACATATCATTTTCAGCTTTTTCTTTGAGGTGGAACTTTGGGTATATAATATATGAAATGAAAAAAAATCGATGGTGTTATATACACATGTATATACATAAATCATCATCTGGAAACTACAGATTTTTATCAAGTCAAATATCCCCATATATATATTTTAAGACCTGACTGAATCATTAGATCATCTGTTTGGCCTTCAGGATATCAAAGGACACATCATTTCAATCTGTTCTCCTTTACTGAATCCAATAAGTTAATTTTGCTTACCAGTCCAAAAGATATCCAGCCAATATCAATAGCATGTGAAATTCTTTGCAGTGGTTTTAAAATTTGTGTTGATGTGTTCTTATTGATCTTCTCTTCAACATTCTGCCCCTCTGTCACAAGATCAGTAATTTTCTCCGATGGAGTCAATTGGTCCAATAAGAGAGCTGAGGGATCATCTGATAGATGCCAGGGATAACTTCCTCTAAACCAAACAAATGAAACAACATCAGATGGGTAGGCAATCCTGGGATTCAGAACAACCAAAAATCATTCTGAAAGGCATTCTCAGTGGACCTTCTTGGGATCAGCCACTCAAGAGTGGCTTTAGGAAGAAGAAAAAGAATATGTTGAGGGCTTCCCTGAACTGAAAGATATGGAAAAAAGATGAGAAATTTCATATAGGGTGACAATTAAGGTATACTGAACCTAGATGACAGCTATTAGGCTGGAGGAGCCCTTAAAAAGCCTGGGAAACCTTTGAGACTAGATGAAAATTTATGTGGACATGTAACGCCCTTTAGTCAAAGGGGCTGGCTGAAGGCGACACATAGTCAAAGGAGTTTGAGTAACATCTCATCCAGTGGAAGTTAATCATGCTCTAAAGGGAAATAGCGTAGAGAAACAATGCTTGTATTCATTGTTTAATGTGAGAAGGAAGGTTGAGTGAGACAACACACAGCCTCTTAACAACACAAGGTAATTCTTCACTGTGTTCCTTAATTAGACACCATAAATGTCAGTCACAGTTCAAGTTACCTGTAGTTAACTGTAATCCACCTGCATAAACCCAACATAAATTAGCCAGTTTATACAGGTTGATGTTAAATATACTTCAGAATAGGATACATCTGATTGCCATCTCATTCCATAAAACTCACTTTCCTATCCTGGAGCACTCTTAACCACACTTCTTAACAAAAAAATCTGCATCAAAGTAAAATTTTGTCCTTGTCTGTCTGTTGAATCTTCTAAATCCTCTTTGCTTGTACAGGGTGAAAAGAATTCCTCTAGAGGCAATAGTTCTCTGCTTGTGAAAATGACAGACTATTAGAAATACAATCCATTGTGTGGCAAGGGAACAGAACTTTTATTCTAGATTTCCTTATAAATTAATTTATTAGAAAATGTGGTTATCAGCAGGCTGTTTATGACCAGAAATATTTTCTTATACCTTGGTGCTCCTTATATCTTTAGATTAGACACTTGTAAAATAGGCCATTATGTGTAATAAAAATCATTTAATGAAATTTTCATTTGGAGGACATTGAATTCAACAGACTTAACTTTGACACTGACAAATTTCTCACAAGAGATGATTTGCATGGAAACCACTGGGGTCTCATTTTAGTTCCTGTAATACACCAGAACAGTGATTTTATCATTTCAAAGTCATTTATAAGAGCCTGGAGCTACATGACACAATGGCAATGCTTAGGATTGCAGCAGTACATCATCTGCATAAGTGGCATAACTTTCACTGCTGTGATAATCATTTTCATAGCCTATATCATACATATAAATATTTCTCAATCAGAAAAAGAAAAAAAAGTCTAATTGATCAATTATTTCCCAAAATGTCTTATCATTATGTAGTACATGTTTATCTACATCAAAAAAAAGGACTGAAAGTTATGGTATACTGATTATAATTTTTCTACTTTTTAGGAGACCAGACTCTATACTACAATTTTTGACAGTTATGTACAACAGAAAAGTAAGAAATAAATACAAATTACAATTTATTTTCTTCACTATAAGAAAATACTCTAATTAATACTCTAAAATGAACACATTATGGGTCTCAGACAGACTCTGGATTCAAATTTTTATTTGAAAACTGTTAAATGATAGTCAAACAGACCCTAGCTAGAGTCAGAAGCGCACGAACAAAAACGGCAAAAAGAAAAATCAATGCAAATGTATAGCCTCCAAAGTAGATGGATCAATACCCTCTGATTTTAGTACCACAGAGTTAGATTTATTAACCACCTAGACATCTGAGAAAGTATTTATATAAATACTTAGCCCCTCTATTATAAGGATTTATATTTGAAGCTCATCTTTGCAAAAGTCTATTATAGTAGCCAGCCTCTTTACTTAAAAATGCTCCCTCCAGCAGTGACATTTCTTGTATAAATCACTCCCTAACTGCTACAGAAACTGAAATGGGATTTTAAGCTCCTGATGGCAGTTCTTCAAAAACATCCAAATTCTTTTGTTAAGGACAATATAGGTGAAATTTTTTGAAGCTATTTGAGGACCTAAATGTCACGGATTTCATGGGAGCCAAGAACTTCCTGTCGTAGTCCAAGGTCTGCTCTTTCTTCACTGGGACAATGAGATCTCTTCCCAGCAAAACCTTTTGGTTGGTTGGAGACCACCGCGGTGGGCAACAGAAGCAGGATGGGCTGTAATTCACTTGTCCTGGTGGACATGCTCTTCCAGCATTTTCTCAGCAAAATTTGCAGTTTCACATATCCTTATTTCAGGCTCTTCTGCATGCAGCATGTATGCACAAGGCTGTTACGTGAAGAAACTCAGGGAAGTGGCTTGTTAGTTAGTATTCTCAGTATCTGGGCAAATACAAAAACACCAGTCTTCAAAAGAAACGAGCAATTGCAGAATTTCCTGCGGCCCAAAGAGGAGCTGTGGGGACCAGAGAAGAACCCAGTTCTTGTAATTTTTTCTCTCAAGTTAATTCCTTCACTGGCTGGGCAACTTCATATCACAGGGTTTAAGTACAGCTTTCATTCATGCTAACTGAGATAAACAAATAGGAAGACTGAGACAAACAAATAAGAAGCAGCCCATATTCCCAGCCTACGAAGAAAACAAGCACAGTCACACAACACATATAAAGCCAAGCACCAGGCACCAGAGAGTTGGCCCGGGCTGTTTTGAGAAGAGAGAGCAGAGAAAAGAAGAAGGATTGTTCCAACTATTTTGATTTCCCGTTAATAACTCCACTGTTATGTTCTCTATTGCATTTACGTACTTTCAAAAGTACATGGATTTTAATGTATTAATTCTTTCTAGTATCTGAGTCTCCCAAGTATTCATGCATGTCTCAGTGCTCTTAAACAGAGGCTACAATCAGTACAATTGTGGTTTTAACAGTTCTGGTTTCGCTACCTTAAGGTAGTAAAAATCATTGAAAGGATTCTTCAGAATTATTATGCTGCCTTGGTGCATGAACATACGTGTGAGCAGGTTTGCCTCTTAAAACAGCCTCTGCTTGAAAGAGGCAAAACAGAGGAGGGAACAATTTGTTCACAAGGCTATCAGGGGAATGTTCCCCCTCTACCCATGTGTGTAATCTGCTTGCTGTACCTATCCGTCATTTTCCCTCTGCACCACTCCACAGTATTTACTTGGAATGAAATCCTGCTTTTTGAGCCTGTTATTGTCAGTCACTGCCTCTGCAAACTGACTTCAGGGCTTTTTTTTTTTTTCTGAGACTTCAGACCTCTGCTGTTTTTTACTGGAAACTAGCGCCTCATTTGATGTAGCACAAACTTACCATCACAGCTTCTCTCAAGTATTTTCATAAGAGATATTTCCTGCGTAGTAGTAGCCCAACAGCAGTTTGGCAACTGTGCAAAATATGCATGGCCTACCAGGGAGTCAGAGTGTTTCTAATTGTGTTTTTATCTTGACGAGGACACAGGAACAACTGGCACCACAGGAACCCCTGACTCTGTGGGGAAAGAGCAGCTGCTTCTCAGACCCACATCAGCCTGCAAAGCTTAGCTTGAGACTCTGCATTTTTAAGCATCAACACTGCTTATGTTATTGTTGTGTTATTCAGCAGCTGTAACAAACTTTGGGGATACCTTGCAGAGCTTGCTGAGACAAAATTGTTTGTGAAGCCAAATGTCATTGCGCCTGAATAAGACCAAGTGGACAGACGAAGTGGACCAAATTTGGACAGACACTCACATTCTTGTAATTCCTTAATTTTTTGCCTTGAGTGCCCACGCTATGAGGTTCAGTACTTATATTAAAGATGTTTCATTTTGTCAAGGTGAAGGGTGTTCAGCCTGATGAATATTTTGCTTAAGAAGGGATTTACTTTCTCTCTCCTTTCCTGGTTCCCTGCAGTTTCCCCCCTGCTGATGGATGATCTTTCCCTAGCGACCCTAGAGAAGGTATTTTTCCCCAAGTGTGAAATTGATTCCAGCTGACAACAGAGTGTGTCAATCACTTCCCACTTTTGTCATCTTCAAAGACTCCTCTTCCCCTTATTTAAATTGTATTTTCATAATTGAAAATTGCTTTCAGATGACTTAATGAATTCCTCCACTCTATTAAACGCTGAAAGCAGATGAAATACTGCAGCGTTCAGATTAAGTGCACTTTTATAGGGAAGCTTTAGCAGAAGCTTCAGCAACAACAGCAGCAAATTTTCTGCATTAAGACATGCCCACTAAAGAAGTAAATCAGAGTGGTAGAAATGGCATTTTCCACTAGCACCACTGCAAGAAAACAAGTCCTAAATTGTATTTTGACCTTATGGATATACGCTTCTGAACTGCTGGAGCTGCCGTCAATCTCCAAACAACTAATGTGATCCATTGATCAACTGAGAGTTGCATTCTTTCCTGTTGATGTAGTGCTGCATCTTCCATTATGATATCTCTTTAGAATGACCCTGGAAAGCACAAATGCTGATGGCAAAATATACTGTGTAATCTCTATTATCTATCCACAGTTAGTCTTATGATAGTAAGTAGAGAGAGACATAAACTGTTTTCTTATGATGATACCCCTAATCACTAGAGTTTAAAATGCAGACTTTCTCAACAAAGCAGTAGTTGATAAATACAGTCAAGCTACTAAACCATCTGAAGCCATGCTTTGAGACACTGTAGTGCAAATATATGCTGATATTTATACATCATTTATTAATGTAGTTTATTTAAAAACAGCTTCATTTTAAGGCCTTTTTTTGACAGAAGTGTGAACTAGAGTTTCTTTATATTCTAAAAATAAATAGTGGTACCTCTATTTGGATACCAGACTTTTAAAAATATTAATATTGTTTCTTTTGACAATTTGGATTTTTTTTTAAAACCACTGTCAGATGAGTTGGTATGGTGGAGCTTCAACACATGATTAAAAGCCCGTATTTTAGATTAGAATGAGTCAGACTGATTTACCAGGCCCACTTATCTATGTACTCATTTAAATGCAAATCTAGAATAACTCCTCTAAGACAATGAAGTTGCCTCAGTTTTGTCCTGGTATGCATAATGTCAGAATCAGGATTACCATGTTTGTATTCATAAATGCTTTTGCCCTCTTACTCACCTGGACTTCCATCTCACTTTCACCTTTTTTGGTAGCAGTAGTAACAGTATGCACAGACTATTTTGTCCTCAGTCACTTTGGACAGTAGACCTCAGCAGTGCAAAAAGCTCCAAAAAGGGAGAGGGGAAAATGAAGTGTGTAGGTGAACAGGTAAGACATAATCTGTAAGGCCTAACGAGGACATAATTTTGTACAAAACCCTCCACTTAAAGTTATCTTACAATCCCCTGATTCAACAGAATTATATCCTGGTTTGTAACCTACAGTTTGGTAAATGTAGCTTGAAGCACCATGGCCTTCCCAATACTTACCTCTGGCTCGAATTATCTGAGCTGAAATCACAGTCAGGCACAACACATAAGCTCTGAGAAACAGGGAACAGTAGTAGTTATTTATTTCACATTTTTCATGAATAATGATGTGATAAAAATAGCCTAGGTGCTGCGATGCAAAGAAACTCAGCATTATATGCAATGGGTTTTGGGAAAAAAAAAAGTGATTAATTTTTCATATAATGTGATGCATATCTGAGCCAGGGCACCCCTAGCATATGACATGATGTGTGTGAATGATTTGTGGACAGAACTGAGGCTGATGAGTGATGACACATTGGCTTTGTATTATTGCCAAGTTTATTGCAGAAAAGGTCTAACATGAAAAAAAACCTTGTCTTTTTCTATTAGCTTTTTCTTAAATATCACAATTGATACATCTTAGAAGTATAGCACAAATCTCACAGCTGAGAAAGCTCTAGTGGCTCCAGGCCATCTTTCAGAACACAACTTCTAAGTTGCACAGTAGAATAATTTAAGGCTATCCTGTAGTAGCCTCCACATCAAAACATATTTTTAAAAGAATGTTAGAGCTGACTGCACTGATAGAATCCTTTTATTTCCTGCTAGGTCTAGAACTTGTAGCATTAGCAACACTTGAGATAAGAGATTATATCCTATCATAGATGTGGCTTACAGAGCTCCTGATGAGTTCTATATTGCAAGTGCTTCTGTTAAGGAAAACTGAATTTTGATTTCATGTTTGTGAGCAAAGCTGTAGGGTATTCAGGCCTCCCCATCAAAGATATGACATAATTGTATGAACAAGAACTTTTCCTGCATGTTAAAGCCCTTTCTTGACAAGAGTTTCACAGCTTAAAGGCCAGTCCTGATTATGTCTTTCTCATAAATAGCACTGATGATTTTTGAAGGCAGACTTCAGAAACTACTAAGATCCACATGTAGAATCATATGGGTTGAAAAAGGCCTTTAAGATCATCATGTCCAACTTTTAAACTGGCTCTGCCAAGGCCATCACTAAACCATGTCTCTAAGCACCACATCTACATCCTTTAAATACCTACTGGATGGATGGTAGCTCAACCATTTTCCTGGGCAACCTGTTCCAATGCTTGACAGAGAACAAAATTGAGATTATTCATGCGAATATTTTTTTCTTAATATCCAATCTAAACCTCCTCTGGCACAGCTTGAAGCCATTTCTGCTTATTCTGTCACTTGTTACTTGGAGAAGATATCAACCCCCATCTGGCTACAACTTCCTTTTAGGCAGTTGTAGAGAGCAATAAGGTCTCTCCTCAGCCTTCTTTTCTCCAGGCTAAACACCTCCAGCTCCCTCATCCACTCCTCATCAGACTTGTGCTCCAGACTCTATCTCAACTCCATGGCCCTTCTCTGGACACACTCCAGCCCCTCAATGTCTTTCTTGAAGTGAGGGGCCCAGAACTGAACACAGGATTTGAAGTGTAGCCTCACCAGTGCCGAGTACAGGTGGACAATCACTGCCCTGGTCCTGCTGGCCACACCATTGCTGATCCAGGCCAGGATGCCATTGGCCTT
Source organism: Vireo altiloquus (assembly GCA_013396875.1). Taxonomy (NCBI): domain Eukaryota; kingdom Metazoa; phylum Chordata; class Aves; order Passeriformes; family Vireonidae; genus Vireo; species Vireo altiloquus. Next base: position 439,776 of record VZRF01014678.1, read on the forward strand.
CTTGGTCACCTGGGCACAAGCTGGCTCATGTTCAGCTGCTATCACCAGCACCCCCCAGGTCCTTTTCTACCAGGCAGCTTTCCAGTCACTCTGCCCAAAGCCTGTAGTGATCCCCGGGGTATGGATCCAAGTGCAGGACTCAACGCTCGGCCTTGTTGAACTTCTTACAATCAGCCTCAGCCCATCAATGCATCCTGTCCAGATCCCCTTGCAGAGCCTTCCAACCCTCCAGCAGTCAGCATTCCTGCCCAGCTCACTGTTGTCTCTGAACTTAATGAGAGTGACCTTCTGAGAAGCTCCTTTCATTGCTCCAATGAATGGATATTTCACTTGTCTGGCACAATATTAGCAGAGAGACCCATTCATCATCACACCTGATGTGTGCTGTTCTGTGAAGAAAACACCTGAGATAGGAATAATTTCTGCTAATTCCAATCCTCCAGATTTGTGTGGAACTACACACCTAAGCTTCATTTACTGAGAAGTGACAGATCCATTTTGATGTTGTAGGGCTTTACATTTAAGGGCATGATTGTACGAGCTGTGATAAGTAGACGTTTCTGCAGAAAGTACAGAGCATCTCAGAATAATCATAGAAGGGTTTGGGTTGAAAGTGACTTAAAAGTAGTTTAAGTACCACATAGTTCCAAATCCCTGCCATGGTCAGGGACACCTTCCATTAGATCAGGTTGCTCAAAGACCCATCCAGCCTGGCCTTGTACACTTCCAGGGATGGGACATCCACAGCTTCTCTTGGCAACCCATTCCAGTACCTCACCATCTTCACAGGAAGAACTTCTTCTTGGTATCCAATCTAAACCTACCCTCTTTCAGTTTAAAGCCATTCCCTCTTTTCTGATCACTACATTTCCTTGTGAAAAGTCCTCTCCAGTTCTCTTGTAACAACCTAAAGGTGTTATAAGGTCTACTGGAGCCTTCTCCAGGGTGAACAGCCCCAACTATCTCAGCCTTTCCTTATGGGAGGTAATGCTCCCCTTGCTTTGCATTCACATCCCAGGCACGTATTTGTGTCTTGTTCCTTGCAAAATGTTTTTGCACTTAAGTGGATTTTTATTTTTTCACTAAATTGAAAATGAATGGCAAGTACTGGATCTGCTACTGAGACGTTTTTAATGGGGAGGAAGTAAGATTAGATGTTAAGACAGGTTCAACTCCCTGTGAAACCAATGTCTTTAAGTACTTACCGTAACCAGGATGACTTATCAAAGGGCTTGCCACACTCCACAGGCTCTGAATCCACCTTACCCTGAGTCATTGCTGACACGAAGAAAGCTACATCAAGGTTAGCCAAATCCCCCAGTATTTCACTAGCACCTAACAGTACTAGTCATGTGTGCTAGTGTGTGCATGGATCTTGCTCCAAGGCAAGAGAATCATGGGGGCTTTCCTCATTTCTCTGTGTTCTCAGCAGTTTTTCAGATGCACTTTACGTTGGGAGACAGAAAAGCTGAGAGGAAATGCTAATCAGACATTTTACAACAGGACCTGGTAGACACAGCGCCTGACCTTGCAAATGCTGTCACTGCAGAAATAATTTTCCGTATCTTGACTATTTTGTGCCCAAAACTGTGATACTAAAAAGTTATTGTCAAGAAGGGAAACCCCTGAGTTGTGAAGCAATGTACTCAAGTGGTGTGAAATGCCAAATGTTATTGGGGCTGCGTTGCTAAGGTGAAATGAACTGTGCACATTTTGGTCTTTTAACTGTAAATTGTTGCTTGAGAAAAGTAGTCTCGTTTGTAAGGCTATTCAGAAAAAATGCCCATAAGCATTTTTGTAAGTCATGCTCCATGTTGAAGCTTCAGCAAAACTCTAAGAAACCAATGCATTGAACAGCATCCCTGAAAAAAAACCAAGAAATATTGAAGACCCTTTCCTCTTAAATTCATATACAATTTTCACTATCACTGTAGCTGTGGTATGGATTTGGGAGGGTCTTATGTTCTCCTACTCCAAAAGTATTATTTTGAACTAAAGAAAATTAGAAGTTAAATAATACTGCGAAAATTAAAGCTAATTATAATATTTTCTACATTCTTTGTTTCAAAATGGATAATGCTAAACTCACTAAGTTCTTCAAAGACTTTTTTTATTCTACAGAAGAGTTAAATAGTGCAAAATAGAGCTTCTCTAGCAGTTTCATTTTATTTAAAGTCTTCCTTCTGGCTTTCTTCTTCAGAAAAAGAAATCTGTATAGGCATGGATGGTCAATCCCTACAGACGTGAATACGAAGCTAGAAAGGGCAAGAAAGATTATGATGAGAAAAAGCTTTTGAAATAAATGAGTGTGGAAAACTGGGGCAGTCACAAGTCATGGATTTTATTTTGGATTGATGTGCATTGATTTGTATATTATAAAATATTACTTGCACCTCTGGAGAAAAACAATTATAATATGAGTCACAATGCATGTAGCTCAATTAGAGAAATATAGATTGGATTTTTTTTCTAGTCAGAAGCTTGAGGGAGCTCAGAATGGTATAAGGAAATATTTATTAATATCATTAAAGCTTTTCATAATCACTTCTAGATGACTAGAAGCCTCTGGGTAGAATGAAATTTGGGGTCTTCCTACCACATAGGAAATGACATTATGATTAACATTAACACTCATTACCCATATTTTATCCTGAGCCAATGTCTAGTTCAGGTACCTTGAATATGAAGATAAATCAGACCCATAAAAGGGAAATTTCTTCCTAACCCCAAAGTAATTACTGGTAGCTATAATTTTAAAATCATATCACTTTACACATTTATCCCACAATTACCAGAGAAACCTTATGGATTTACATGACTTATTAAATTTCATTAGACCTTTTTACCTAATCTTTTCTTGGCTATTACTTTATTTCCCTTACATTCTATATTGCATGTACTCCTTCCTGGATGCTGAAAAAAAATGGAAGAAGTTTTCAAAATGTTCAACAATGTTCAAGCTACATAGCTTTCGAACAGCTTTCATCTACTGCCAGGGTATCAAGGGTGATGTCTATTAATGGCATATTTATGTTGAAATATATATATATATACACACCAATACTATAGATAAAAGTACATACTTGTGTATGTAGCATCATTTTTTAAAGAAAATTAACTTGAAAGTGAGAGGTTCATGATTTAAAATTTTTTATTTAGTCCAATTTCTTGCCTTATATGTGGAACATAAAGCCACTGAGCTGATAAAATTATTTGAAACATCGTCTTTTCCTAAATGAAGAAATAATGATAAAACAATGGAAAATAATTATCCATGATGCAATAAAATCTCATTGAATTTTAATCTGCATCCTTTCTTCCAATAAATGTATTCCACTTTCTAAATCAGCAGAATAAAAGAGGACAAATCTTAACAGCTATCTAATTTTAAGGCTATGCTTAGATGAAGATAACATTGTTTTAGTATCCTTGTATGCATCATCAGCAAACTCCCAATAAAGGCCTCTAGGCATTTGGAGACAGATTTTCTTCTCATTTACATTGCAGAAAACACCATTGATGAAAATTAATTGAAAGGAGAATTTAGCCCACTGAGCGTAAATCCAGTTTATGAAAGGCCGTTAAACCTGACAATATGAATTTACTCCAGGATGAAATTCATTAGATGTTATTTCAACCTGATATGGACTATATGTAAGTTAGGTTTTATCTCTTTGTGTTTTATTGCTTATTTTAGAAAATTTTCCTTTAATATGAATAGCTACTCTAAAAACTAAGGTCATGTCTGTATTCTGTTACACTCCGGAAAAGGATACGCTGCAAAGTTTAAGAAAAAGCAAGAAGTGGTATAAATGCTCCTTCATTCTCTGAGAATATGATATTAAATGCAAAAATTTTTCCAATCTATTCAGCATAAAATCTTGTATTAAATCACTTTATCTTTGAAAATGCTTGCTTGCAGGTTGGATGCACTGTATCTAGCTTTAGACCAGAACTGTAACTTCTATGCAGCTAAGCTTTAGACTCTCTTCCTTTAACAGTGAGAGAGAGACAGGTATTCCTAGAGGTGCATTTACTGCCATAAACATGTTGGGGTTTTTAGCAGGGGCAGTATTGCCTTGTAGAGGTGCCTGTTTCTCTCTACTGTTTGCCTAGACAGCTGATTTAGACCTAACTGAACTCAAGTGAGATTAATCCAACTGCTAATACTTTTTTTCCCTGAACTTGCATTCTGCAGCATTTGGAGATCACATCAGAAACACAAAATTCATATGAAAGAAAAACCAAAATGAACTCTACTTTAAGTGACATGCATGTGATCAGACACTAGAAATCAAATTAAAAGGTCTTTTAAAAGAGTCTCAAGATGTCTAAGTTAGTGTTACAGTTAATTTGGTTTTGTTCTCTGGAGCTTGATTTTTAATAGAGGATTTTCAATAGGATTAAAATGTGGGATGTACGGGATAACAGCTTCCAACGAAAATATTTCTAATAGCTAGACATTGGGGGATTCACCCAAACTTTCTCTTTTGTTTTGCTGGAATACTACAGAAGAATAAAGAGAAAATGACGTTGTGTTGGATAAATAACCCTGGCAACAGGAGCTTCAGGAAGACTGTGAATCCTTTGTCTATTAATTTTATCACTATCTGAAATCATTGACTTAACCCAAAGCTTGTTTGTTTGTATGCTTGTTTGTTTTCCCTATGTTCAATTAATTTGCCCCTGATAACAGGCAGAACATGAGAACTGATAGAAGAGAGTATGAAAGGGGATTTATATGTCTGTAATTCATGCCACTGAAAGCACACTAGAGGCTCAAGAGCTTCTCTTAAGGACAGATGCAGCTGCATGTGTAGAGGTGTAATTGACCATACATTTACCCTTGTTTAATAAAATTTGGACATGCACATAGTAGTACATTTGACTGAATGTACGTGGTGGAGTAATTATGCTGAAGAGAGTAATTTTAAGTTGGAATTGGAAAGTAATGAATACAAAACATTTAAGTATACTGTAAGCGAACACATTAAAGCCTGCAAAGAATATGAAGGTGAACATTGGGATTCAGTAGGACAATAAAATTGATAATTGAAAGTGTAGAGAATGCACAATTTTTGACAGTGCAAGAGAAGGACTTTATACAACAAAAACTCTTGGGATCAAAACTGTGCATCAGATGAACCTATGGATAAATTATGTATTCCTCATTTCTTCACAGTCTTGCTAATTAAAAACATCTGACATAACTGGAAAATGGAATAGTTTTCTGTTTGCCACTTAGTCAAGTGATATTGTTTTCAAGATAGTGCTGCTCTGTCATTTTTTTATTTTGCTTGGTTTATACGCACCGAGTTTTAATTCCAGGAATCCTGCAACTAAGTCACTCCTTAATGCTTAAGACTATGAACAACGCTTGTTCCCTCTCATGCAACAGCAGACAAGAAGCCTACATGTCTGTGTCTTTAGAGAGCATGAATGCCAGGAAATTTCTATTGCTTATGCTCTGCCCTCCCTAACAGTTTTCATTTATGAATCTGAATTATAGCCTTTTCCCATTTTAAGGTCAAGTAAAAAAAGTTAAAGAGATGAAGGAGGAAAGGTAAAGCTACAGCTGCAGGTGATGGGTCTGCTGGGAAATAAGAAAAACCTACCCAGAAAGAGAAAACTGAGAAAGACTGGTAAGACACAAGGAAAGAAAATTTCTGCGGATTAAGTACTAAGTGAGATCAGGGTTCAGCAACAACCTTACTTTTGGGATCATCTTTAATTTTTCTCTCTCTTTTGCCCTACAAACCCAAGATAAATCTGTCTGCAATTATCTATTTAATACCTCCAAAAAACTTGATTTTTCTCTACTATTCATACCACATATTCATTCTGTTTATGCTTTAGTTTTAAACCTAAGGTTTACTGCTATTAAGTCCAAAATATTACTGCTAAATTAATTTTTTTATTACTTTTTTGGTAGTATAAATGGTTGGGAAAAAATAGAAAGAGGAAGAAAGCTATTCATCAACAAAGTCAGTTTCCCAAGAGGCTCCATGATCTCCTTTAATTTTCAGAGATCTTGGGTCATGAAAATCCATAGGTCCTTTGAATGACAGCAGATGGACCTGGACAGGGTCACATCCAGGAAAATTAAGGGAAATGTGTGGTTAAAGGAAAATAGATTTCAGTTGCAAAGTGGCACCTAATCAATCTTCTCAATTCTTAGATAGCCATGAAATCACTGAAGTCCTTAATATTTCCTGCATAACCCAAACTCAAAATAACTCAATTGACGCTTCTCACAGAGTTAGATCTTTCCCAATGCCAATTTTCTCCTGAAATATCTTTCACACAGAATGTAAGGCTAAATCACGTTTTTTCCTCTTTAAGGCATGGGATTTACAACTCATCAGATCTGAGCCCTGGTCCCCAATTCTGCCACTATCAAACCATGAATCTTCACCACCTCATGTCTCTGAACCCTTTTTGCATTTTTATTAGTTTGTCTTCTCTATATACTGTGTGAAAGCTGTTTGTAACAGTGACCTACGGGAATGTCTTATGCATGCAGACAATGTTCTCTAGTGGGCACCTCTGTGTAACATAATGAAGTAATGAAAAGTGTTCCTCAGCTATCTTGTTTATGGGAGCTCTTGAGCACTTGTTTTCGGTCCAAATTTCCCTGTGAATCTTGGTTTAAGTGGGATAGAGTAATTAATTACTTAGTCACATATAAATGTTCTATATCCAAACAATGACATCTGGGTGCATTTTTCAGAGCTGGCCTCTATCAATGACATTGTAAACAATATTCTGTGCAAGTTAAACCAATTGTCTTCAGATTAATCCTGTTTGGGTTATGTTTCGTTGTGAAGTCTTTTCTTCCAGAAATAAAAAGGTATTTCTCCTGTTGCAAATGCCAGGCTGGAGAAAACAGGCTCTTTGAATCAAGTCAATGGTGAAATGTCTAATTTTTTCCTAAGGATAGAAACCATCAAATATGTTGCTTTCTTCTAGTAACTAATTTAATTATTATTGCAAAATGTTTAGTCAGATTTATGAAACTGTATACTTTGCAAGGAGGTTTAATAGTTTAAGAGTTACTTTCTGGAGGTTATTGTAAATACACAGTCAATAACATTCATGCCCATATAAACAATATTGATTTCAGCCTCTCACTGTGGTAAACTATTCTAAATCCTCCATTTTTTTTTCTTCAATACAGTAAGATAATAACTCTTAAGACTTCCATAAAAGCAAAGAGAAGCCAAACATAACTCTACTTAAAAAATGAAGGTCTTTATACATACTTCGCAGTCTGGAGCATAATGTTTGGATATTGTGAGAGGAATAAAAACCGAGAAAAGAACTATGTAATTTAGAGCATAATTATGGAATGAGGACTACATATTTTTGAAAACCTACCCATTCTGATCCTGGATCTGTGATTCCTTCACAACCAGAGAAGTACTAGAGGGTAAGAGACATGGCGTACAATTAATTTCCATTCTTTCTTTGTAGGATTATCTAGATTGCAGACAGTTACTTTCAGATGTTATGGTGCAGACACATCACAACTGGATAATTACTGGTGTTACTGTCTCTAGGACAAGGGTTAACCATGGCTAAAGTTGTGGATAGTTTGGAGGGATTGCCAAAGCTGACCTGTGACAAGTTTAGCATAGATCAGATGAAAACCTGATGCATTTTTCTGAGTACAAGATGGCAGTGGCAGATACTTGGATATTCATACTACCCTTGCAAGACTTCAGGGATTTTTTTTTCCTTCTGTCTTGTGGTAGTCACATATTCTTGTGGAGTAATGATGTTTCCTCTAACTCCACATCTGATGGAATGGTTTGAATAACAGCTAAAGGTTACAGCTTGACATGTCAGAACTGATGCAGGGGACAATCCCAGACAAAATTGCTCTGAATATGTGTGGGCAGTGGGACAGGTAGGAGAGGAGAGGCTGTCTGTTCTTGAAAAACTACAATCCACATTTAGGCAAGTTAGTTTATTAAGAAACTCAGTGTATAGGTGTCTCTCATATAGCTCAGAAGGCAAATATGAGGGCTGTGTTCTCCAAGAGCCAACAATCCAGGTCTGCATAATATTCCTTTGACAGCAAATAACTTTGAGATTTAGAATTTGAGGTAGGAAAATGAGTACCACCTTCTGAAGTGCCATCGTAAGTCCAGATCATAGCAACTCAAAATATTTGGCATTGATTTTATAGTCACCTGTAAGTGGTATTAAACATAAAGAAGAGTTTACTTGCCAACATGTTCTGGGTTTGTTGTTTTTCTTGGCTACTGTGCAGCCCACCAGACTAGACTGCAGATTGATTTCTGCTGAGGTCCATAATTTATACAAGCTTTTTCAATAGGTATTGGACACCTGTCTGTGGTTAATAGTAGAGTTAAATCTTATAAGAAAAGGAACTGGGTTGCCAATTTAGGCCTGGATCCGATATTTCCAGCAGAGAACAGAGTGAGCTTTGTTTCATGAAAGTGCAATCCTTGCAGAAGTAGCTAAGTTAGAACTTTTAAAGGTCAGTGTTTGAGTAAGACTTTAAAGAAGAAATAATGAAGGGTTGAGTCGATTGCATGTAGAATCTAGGTTAAAAATACCCATATCCAAGCAAAAAAATAAACCTGGAATAAGGGGTTTTTTCTTAGGTTTTGGGAACAAAGATTGAAGATGAGTGTATTTGCATAGGTGAAACTAATTTGACAGGCCTTGACATTCTCTGATAGATCAGAAATCTAATAGGCTGAAGTCCAACAGATTCTGAAACAGTCTAATGCTGGGAGCATTGCTTCACTGAAGTTAAGTTACAGCTATATGGTGAATGGGGAAATTGGCATGTGGGTAAAGCTTTATCCACAAAGGCAAACTTTCCTTTGTTTGAAAGTTGTATTTTGAATCGCCACAGGGAACCTGTTCATATTTTGAGCTAATTGCAGTGTCCTGAATCTTAAAAAGTCCAGCTCAAGGAGACTTACAGCTGAGCAGAATTGGCTGCAACAGTCTTTAAGTACTTTTTTTAAGAAATCCTCTGAAATCAGGGTGGTTCCTCTCAGACTGAAACCTGGATCACGCTCAGTGTATCATCAAAAACTATGTTTATCAGGCCATGCAAAACTGTCAGCACATTGTTTACACTACAGTGGCTGCTAGTTCTATTTTTTAAGCCACAGCAGGAATTTCTTTTACTTCCAGGGATACTTTAATTCCCCCATCCATTTTCTATATCTTCAAGCTGAAGTATGCTGCAAAGGAAAAATGCAAAGCATACCAGCACCACTAATCACAGTGGAGACAAGGAGAGAACAAGAAACTGGTATGTTCAGAAAGTAAAAGTAATCTGACATTGTCATGTATTGGTTGTTATAAAAATTCTAACATTTATCACATCTCACACCACTGTACTTCAGCTGGATTCAAAGAAAAGCCTCTTGTGCAGGACCTGAAGGTGGCATGCCTCAAGCTCATTTCCACTGAATAACTGAAATGTTGTACTCTGCTGCAGCATGAGTGTATATCCTGAATTTATATTCAGATCTCTGACAGAAAACATTTTCTGTATCGAGTCACATGCCACGGTAAGGTTTCATATATTCAAAGATCACCCGTGTTTTATCCCTATAGAAAATTCAGTTCTGTAGGGGGCTAAAGATTAAAAATAAAGACATGCAAAGATAACTTAAAAAATCACTTGCTAATTTTCAAATTCCTGACTCTGTATTTCTGAACATTATCTCACCTATTGAATATTTTGTCATTTACACTGTAAAGGTAGCTTTACTGGCTCATATCAAGAGTTCATCAACAGTACCCATAAAGGATAACTAGCTCCATAAATCAGTGTGTAAAGGAATGATGGTGGAATGGGCCATGGGATTGCCTTACTTCTCTCTTACACACATGTACATTGAGTTTGCTAGGCTACTGTCCATTCTAATGCTTTTCCAAAATCTCTCGATGTTCTCACTGCGCTTTGCCCTGACCTTTCATACAAAGCTCAGTTTAACCTCTGGCCCTCCTCAGCCCACCCTTCTTGACCTTATTCAAGCCAGACATCCATTACATCAGGAAAAGGCAGGCATGTGGTACATTTCTGTTCTTGTGTCCTGACATATTGCCAGGTAGAACATGGCCACAGAGCTCCTACCAGCTTCTTGCAGGCCTTTGGAAACAAGGAGATGGTGTCAGGTTGTCTAACTATTTGTCTTCACAAACCATGGAGGTTTTTTTACAATTTTGAGCCTATCATCTTCACCACCATCATTCACTGACCTTCAAAATTATTTTGTTTTGCCCAGATTCTTTTAAGTACACCCTTTCTTTTTGTTTTGTTAGGCAGGAGCTGATGCCTTTCCAGAAGAAATTAACCAGACAGAGCCATGATCCTAAATCAGTGAGTAGAGATCTGCAAGAAAACAGTGCTTAGCTGATTGCTTCTCTAATACTATTACATCTTCCAGCTATTTTCATCTCAGGGGAGTTTCTGAACTGGCTGTTATCCTGCACAGTTTAGAATCTTTTGAGAATTTCAGCGCCATGTACTTGTCTAGTCAGATCTTCAACCAATGTCAATTTTGGCTGTACCCAGCATTCTTTTACAGGAAGGCCCATGATGATAGCACACATTATGTGTAAAACCACAGCTTTTTTTGCTTGTGTGAAAATTACTTCTACTCTCACTCTTTGGTAATCAATTTTTCTTCTCTTAAAATGAATGACAAATAATTGAGTCCTACCTATGCCTTCCATGCCACTCATAATTTTATAGAAGCTTATCATATTTCCTCTGAAATCTTTTGCTTTGAGGACAAAGAAATCTTAAATCTTAAATATCTTTTAACCTTCGTTATCTTTTTCTCATCACTTTAGTATTCCCTTTTAAGAATAAGGAGAAAAGGACAACACAAAATGTTCCAAGGGCTTGCAAAAGAGAATTGAGATATCTGTACCAGGAACTAGCATCTTTTTCTGTCTTTGTGACCTGAAGTGGAAGAGAGAGATCATCTCACAGGGAAACTACTTTTTGTCTCTTTTTTTTTTTCTTTTTCCTACATTTTCTTTTACACCAGGGCCAAAGCTGCCACAGAAGCAGTGACAGATCTCAAAAGATGAGGAGGACAAGCCCTGAGGTTTAAGTGGAAGTCACGTTGAAAACCCATATGTGCAATCTACATCAGTTATGACCTCAAAACACTACAATATTACAGGAAAAAAAGCCCCACATACATACTGAAAATTCTCTGGTTTATACATGTGGAAATTAAATTGATGAAATTGCTATCATCAAAATGAAGCAAAAGTAGACAAAATATGTGTGAAGACAAAAGGAAAAAAATCACTGGGGGTGAGTTGTAAGTTTATAGTTTGATGCTAAATTTGCTTGAGCATTCCTCATAAGGTAAAGAGCAATAAACCTCAAAGGCAACTATAGTCCATTAGCAGTAAGCTAAAAATAGTCCAAGGAACTAGGCACATAAATAGACATATTTTGCAGGTAAAGAAGTAATGAAAGCTACTCAGAAGTTAACTTTCTGGTCAGAAAATATTTTCAGCCATTTGACTGAATAAGTAATTGTCTCTCAATTACTGTATCCCACATTAGGAGTCATCTGTTCTCTTCCCATTCCCATATATGCAGCTTCCACGGCCATGTACAAGCTGGAACGAGAAATTTTCTGCAGAATTCAAAACATCATTTGGTTTTGACCCTTGTGGGTATGCCAAACACTGAATACGTACTGGAAGCCTTCAACCTAAGAAAACTTATCCTCTTATACTGATGATACAAACACATGGTGTCTAGCATGACAACCCTCTCATACAAGAATTAACAGATTTAACAATATGCATATAATCCCCTTAACTACTGTAATTATTCATATGTGCAAACTAATGTATGAGTAAACACATGTGCAGAGTGAAGACAGCTGTCATTTATTTTTTTAATTTCAAAGTCATAGCCCAAATACTGGGAACAGAGATTTCAGAGGCTCAATTTTTACATTATGAATCATTCTATATTTTCATAGTCTGGAAAGGAATAAAGCAAATATTTTAGTTTGGGGGGGAGCTGAAATCCATCTGTGACTAGGACATATAATTGCACTGCCTTACCATCAGAGTAACATCCCCAGAGTCTGTTGTTGGAACTGACAGCAAAGTTGAGCTGATGGTACTTGAAGTACACAGAACGACAAACACCACTTGCTTAATAACTCCACAGCCCATTTACTTATGAGTAATGCTGAAGTAAAGCCTAATTATCACTTTCCCACCTCTCCAGAAAGTACACACTTTGCTCAGTATCTGACCTGTAAAGATAGGAATCTCTCTTGCCAGTTTTTTTTACGGTGCCAGATTTCCTGCCACAGTCTCTATCCCACATCCTGCCTCATGAAACTGAAACAGACACGACGCAGAAACAAATGTGATGTTTGGGTCTCATGTGAAACAGGACTGAGAATCACTAAGATATAGAATTTCCACTACTGGGGGCTGTGTTGAGCTCTCAAATGGGATATGTAACTTTTCACAACAGATTTGAATGCCCCTGATGGAAGTGATGAACTATTCACTCAGCTCTAGCAGTGATGTATCCCAGTGTACACCCGAAACATAACCACAGAGTGAGCTGTGTAAAAGCCATGAAGCTAAGTGAAACCTCAGACGTGTGGAATGCAAATTGCTCACCTCTGATGAGCACTGTATTCACTTGATTGATTTTAAATGGCTGTATAAGTGTTCTCATACATGTTGAACCTGCATAAAAAAATTTTAAAACTCCCAGAAATTTTTCTGGTATTACACTCTGAAATTAAGCTTAACTTGAACAACAGAATTTAAATACCTTGGGATATAGTTCATCATAGCATTATTTTAATTTTAATTCAGAACCACAAAAATGTGGGTGACACAGTAGTTTTTAAAAGTGTCTCATCTAGGGTAAAAGCCAAATTCATTATTCCCAGTAGTATTCCAATGATTTCCACCAGATACAAAACTGGTATGGTGTTTCCAAGTCACTCAAGTACATGTAATTTTTGATTTTAGATTTCTGACAAAAATGCGTGACCAAGCCACCATTTTGAAAATCTTGCCAGAATAGATATTTTTCAACACACCTTTTCTAAAAACCTTGGAAAGAGGAATGCCTTGAACTTTCTCCACTCTTTGTCACTCTTTTTATTTACTTTATCTTAGTGTCTGGATTTGAACATTAAGGTCTTAAATAGAATATTACTGCCACTTTCTCCCTGTTTCTAATCTGATGTGTCTATGTGTGATTGAGCTCACTAAGCCTTTGGTCTTTCTACTCTTACTGAACTTGGTCAAAATACCTCTTGGTACACTGCATCTCTGGAAAAGTTGCTCATCTCCACTTGATCTAAAGCTTATTCCAATTTAAGCAGAATTTGTTATTCTGTTGCTCACTTAAACAACAATTTGAATTTTTTTTGTAATTTCATTTAACTTTTATGCTTCAATTCTTATTCTCTAGGACGCAAATGAAACTGAGCTTTATAAATCAAAAGTCAGTATGATCAAGCAAAGTTGAAATGTTACCAAAAAATTCTGTGATTTGATGCCTGTGAAATTAGAAGCTTGGAAAGAGCAAGTTAAATCAAAGGCATTTCCTGTACACAGAAACACAGGAGTGTCTGGGTTTCCCTCACTCACTTCCACTCACTTCCCTCATTGCTATGTCAATACCTTAATTCAAACCCAGCAGAGCTGATGACAGACTGGCCCCACATGGTACTTTCTTCAGCTTTTAGCATATAAATAATTTATTTTGCTCCCTAAAATCATACAAAGACTTTCACCATGCTGTATCAACTAATACTAGAGGAGAGGGAAAAAAAAACAAAATAAACAAAAAAAAAACAAAGCAGAGCAAAACAAAAAAAACCCAATAAAACAGGAGGGAGGGTACAAGTGAGATAGAATATTTTAAACCATATTTTAATTACTGTCTCAGATTTTCTAACTTTGCTAATCTGAGCAAAAGAGGTTGTAAGGCTCTCAACCTTGCCTCTGAGCCTGCCTTTCTCAAAGTTGATGGTATACAAAGAACCTTCTGCTGTGACCCTACATGAAAAGCCGAATAGGGAGGTCAGTGTGTGAGTGAGTGAGAGCAATTTTAAAAGCTTGCAAGGGAGAACATTCATTGAATTTCCAGTCAAAACTTCATCATTTAACAAGCATTAAACTCAAAGTAAGAATTGCCAGCTGTAGGAAGAACTTAACGCAGTGGTATTCTCTCTCTTGGACAATTAAACTTTCCCTCTTCAGCCATCTCTCAAGAAAGTAGCACTGCCTGATTCCGATGCAGGAGCTGGATTTCCTCCATTACTTAGCTAACTTTCTGAGATGGCTTTAAGAATACAGTCTAATGTACCTCATTATTTGCTTGAGCTACCAACTGAAATATCAATAAGAAAATTACAGTCTCTGCCACTAATCACAGAATAATATTGATCATTTAGAAAGTATTTAATTCAGGTCAGACACTATTTAAGACTCTATGTATAAATAGAACATATTGTTTGAAGTATGAAGACTTGTTTGCTGTTAATTTTTAGGTGAATAAAAATTAAGAAAAAAAACAAAACAGTGTTGTCAAACCTCAGAGCATTGTTAGATTGACTTAGGAGGTTTTGAAATCATGACTTAATAAAATACTTTGCCTGTTCCATGCAGCCTTTAATTTAAGAAATTTTAATGGCAACAGATGAGCTATTTTGCCCCTACTGTACTAGTGGCATCACAGGACCATCCCCACTTTAATAAAGAAGGAGAAAATAATCCCTTTCTCTTCAGCTGGGAGAGAAGAATAAATGTTTCAAGAATTTAGGACTGGAAAGATTCTAACATTTATGACAATAAGAGGTTTCTGAATGTGACTTTATTCAACGCTGCAATAGGACTACAACAATTTGTGTCACTTTATGTTCTGTGAGAAGTGTCACCTACCCTGTAGCTGCTACCTAAGAGCAGGACAGGACTGACACAAATGCTGCCCTGTATTGTTTGCTCTGTCTAGAGGTCTTGGACTTTCTACAAGGTCACAAATGGCACTGGCTGTTTTTCTGCTAGGAAATGAACAGTCTCAGTACAGAACAATTCAAGTGCCTAAAGTTAGTTGCTTAGCACACTTTAGACATGTTGGGGCGGCTAGCCTGATCCCAAGAGTGCTCCTGTGTTGAGTATGGCAGTGCTATCATATAGAGGAACTGGGAGAAATTAAGATGGAAAGACAGGGTGTGGTATGGGAGAAAATGTTTTCATTTTCGTCTTTGTTTCTCACTACCCTAGTCTACTTAACTTTGCAATAAATTAAATTATTTTTCCTTAAGTCTAGTCTTCTTTGCCTTTGATGGTAATTGGCAAGGGATGTCCCTGTCTTTATCTCAGCCCATGAGCTTTTTCATCTTATTTCCTGCTTCTGCTCTGTTGTGGAGGAGGAGTGAAAAACTGAGTGGAGGTATGGGGGCCAGCCAAGGTCAGCCCACCGGAGAGGAGGCTGCCTGCCTTGATAGTGAGACCACTCTCCAGCTGTCAGGAGTGTGACAGGGCTCTGCAGAGCTGGTTTATGTTGTTGATTTGAACCACAGAGCCCTGGGGCTGCTGAAAGGCCGATTCTGTTGTAGGAGCAGCAGGGCCTGATGTGTCTGTCCCGGCGTGCTGGTCTGACACAGCAACAGAGGAATTTGCTCATGGAGTACAGAGTAAAGCTGGAAGAGGTGCTTCACCTGGGCAGAGCTCTCCTGGTTGACACTCTAAAGTCTTCTCATATTCTTTTATCTGACTCCAGATATGTTTTCATGGAAGAAAACCTAAGGAGAAGGACCCCAGTTGCTTATAATGGCTGGGTTATCTGGTTATCTATCTCAATCACATGGATGATGGTCTACAGTCTCAGGAATATTTAAGCCTCTTTGAAAGCCATTCTGGTGTCTTTTTCAGCAGAAATGCACGCACTAGTAGTGAAATTATTGTCTGGCTTGTCTCCTTTTATAATCCTACTACAATAGGATTTGTAGGTGCTGAAACTGCTTAAACAATATTGGGCTTTTTTTCCCCAATAGTCTATTTACTTGTGGAATTTACATATTTTATCACTGTTATGACTCTAATTGCTGAAGCAAAACTTAAGGAGAAATCTCATTGCCACTGCTGGTGAACAGGCATTGTAATCAAATAGCCTTTGATTTTTTTAAATGTTTATTGAACAATAATTGGGCTTTTTAAAGCATATCTTATCTATGGCAACCCGCCTCCTTGCTATATGAGCACAGTGGAAGAAAATCCCCAGGGCAGGGAGACAGGATCGAGTCAGCCCTTTCTGCAATGCTGCAGTGAACGTGGAAAGCCAATACTGAACTTATGAAGAATGAATAGGTATTTTGTTTTTCGAGGCAGGAAGTATTTTGTTGTGCTTACAGGTCGTGTGTGCAAACTGATCCTACATACCCTGAGGCAGATGTTTTATGTGACCTTGGGTAAATTTCTTAAATATGTATTTCTAAGTGTGTAGACACTTCATGATGCACTAGATGCAAAATTTAACCTCAAAAATAACAGTTCATCTTCATCTGCCTCCTTAGGCTTCTAAATGACTTTTAAAATCTGATCTTAACATTTTCTGCCACTATTCACCATCTGGTAAATGATGATAAAAGCTTTTCTCCCAACTTTTTGGGTTGATAAGGCTATAATCAAGTAAAATCTCTTGTTTTGTATTCAAGGTTTATCTGAGGCAAGTGGATAAATTCTGCATGATGCAAACTGATGTTCATCTTCTCCCTTTACCTGCCTTCACCTTAAACTACATTAGTGTTTTTTAAAAACTTGTCTTTTACTGTCTCTTTGTTCAGGGACAGTTCAGCAGTCTTAACTGGGGCTTCAGGAAACTAAATTAATCATCGAATTATGGTGATAGAATTAATTCATGTGTATTCTGTGTGTAGGGATGGGAAATTCTATAATTTCTTAGTGTCAGGTAATAATAACAATAGTAATAGCAGTGAAACAGATTTCATCAGATTAAGTGGCATTGGTGGATTCCTGAATTTGCAGTGCTTAAACAGGGTCTTTCAGCAGATCCAGTGCACCAGAGCACAGGATGTTCATATTCTTAAGGAGGCATAGAAATAATTTTTCCATATTTTGAAAATGTTTGATATAGAATTCTCTCATACAGATATAACTGGAGTGTCATTGTCACAGAATCTTAGAACCATGGAATGGTTTAGGTTGGAAGGGACCATAAAAGATCATCTAGTTCCAAGCCCCATGCCATGGACGAGGACACCCTTCACTAGATGGGGTTGCTCAGAGCTTCATCGAACTTGGGAACTAAAAGGAAACAATTATATCTCCTTAGCTGAAATAGTACAAAGAGCAGCAGGGCATACACCTAACACAGTGCTGTGCCATGATAAAGGTCATCAAGTTCAAGATACGTTTGCATACAGGTTAGGATTCTCATACAGAAGTTGCTGGAAATGACAACTAACCACTGCTTTACAGTAAATTATGGCCACTTTGAGTGGGTCAGAAGAACATCTGACAAGGCAATGGCAACTTTTGTGCAACTCAACACAGAATCGGGCTGATGGCACCAAAATATTTCAGCAGGTTGGTCTCTAGTGTGGCTGAATTGTGAGCAGAGTGTGACTGGAAATAATCAGAGAGTATGTCTGCTCTTTGCCATACGGATAGATGAGAAGATCCCCAAGGAACTGCCCGAGACACCACCTCCTAGCAAACACGTTTTGGCTGCACAATGCCTCGTTAGAGAAGTTAAGAAGCAGACCTAATTGTATTAAGCCTAGTCCCTGGTTAATGTTTCTAGAAACTGAGATTTTTGTGGTACAATGCACATCCCTTTCTGCAGTGTCACATTGAATAGCATGGAGACATCAAAAGATGGTGTTTTACACCATTTGTAAGGAATGGAGCAAGATGCTATGTAAGCTGTGAATTCAGCAGGAAATTTCCATCCTGTGTACGCTATGGAGGGTTGTCTGGGGTTTCATTTCATCCTATTTGGAATAAATGGAAACATTTTTAAGGATTCCTGAAAGAGTCTGCTTTAGCAAAAACTGACAGCTTAATCTTTAGGTTGCTGACTTGAAGGGGCAGCCAGAGAGAGATCATCTGTGATTTTCTTAATGGAAAATGGAAAATTAGGATAATATTTTTAAAGCCTGGAAAGCCTCTCTGACAGCTTTTACCTTCCAATAACTTCTCACTTCTCTAAGACTTCAGAGAAGTCCTAAGAATAATTCCACTTGTTCAGTAAGACAGAACTTTCATTCTAAATATAAGCACATTCTAAATAGAAGAACATTCTAAATATAAGCAAAACTTTTACTTTAATGAAATCAGAATGACAAAGGAAGGGGAATGTGTCTTTTCTTACTTCTTTAATCACATTGACTATTTATTTTAAGGGAACTTTGCCACTGATAAGCCCCACAAAAGAAAACAGGAGAAGAAAAATATATTAAGTGTTTTTAATGTTCATAACTAGTTTTATTCTCATACAGTTCAATTTTGCCTTGAAGTTGGTAAGGCTACATGTTAGAACTATGGGGGAAAAACTATACTGATTTTGTGAACATTATTGGAGACCTCAGTAGAAAAGCGTTACAATAAAAATTCTAAATTTTTAAATGGTATAAGCCAATCTCCATGGCCAGCCCTGTGAGAAAAAGCTGAAAAAGTTGTGGCTATTCAGCCTGGAGAAGAGAAGGCTCTAGGGAAACCTTATTACGGCCTTTCAGTTCTTAAAGGGGGCCCAAAGGAGAGCTGGAAAGGGACCTTAAGCAAGGGCATGTTGCCAAAGGGCAAGGGGTGATGGCTGTAAACTGAAGTGAGGGTCAATTTAGAATAGCAGCAAAGAAGAAATTTTTTAAGAGAGAGGTGAAACACTGGCACCAGTTGCCCAGGGATGTGGTGGGTGCCTGGTCCTGGAAACATTCAAGGTCAAGATGGAAAGGGCTCAGAGCACCCCAGTCTAGGTGAGGATGTGCCTGCTCACTGCAGGGGGGCAGAGGGACCAGATGACCTTCAAAGGTCACTTCCAAACCAAACTGTTCTGTGATTTTATGATCCTATGAAGTTACTAGAAGTACTTCCATGAACTCCTCTATGACTTGGTTTGGGGTGGGGGTTTTTTTGAGAAATTTAGGATTCCTAATCCTGGATTTCCTCACATGTATAACTAATCTTCAGTTTACAGACTGTATGAAAAAAACCCCAACTTTTCCATCTGACAGATCTAACAACTAAAACGATGTCCTACTTTTTCACGTGGTATCAGTGTTTACTTTCAAGAGAAAATGTATATTACAAAAACTATCCTGTTTGAGCAATGAGGCTTGTAAACATTCTCTGCCAATTTTTCAGTTAACTATGCTAACTTTATTAACTTGATAGCATTATCATGTACATAAAACTGAAGAAAAGATTAAAAAACCTGAGCTACAAGTGTAATTAAGGCAATGTTGCTGTTTTAAGATCCAAATGTACATTTGCAGCTCGAAAATGAACTTTCATGTCACTTCTAAGTCAGAGTTTCTAAGCACTTTTGTGAGTTCCCATGTATCTCAGATTAAGAAAGCTCAAAGAGCAATTTCTCTGATATATAAATCTATGTGAACAGAATGTCTATTTCTTTCTAGTTTTAGTGTCTTTTTGGGGGGGTACAGGGTGAGTGTTAACATGTACATTAAAAATGAAGAGTGAAAAATCACTGGTAAGGAATGTTACCAAATCCACTGGTAAGGACTTTGTATCAAAGCTGGCATATTTGAAATTTTTGATCAGAAAGTTTAGGTAAATAAATGTGCATAGTTGCATAGCAAACTCCTATTTTTTTAGTTTTTTTTGATCTTAAAACCTTGCTAAATAAAGCTTTAACTGTCTGTGTTTTTCTCCTTTTTAAATCTGTTTTTTACACTATTTCATATAAAGTACAAAACATTTACCTATTAGTATTTGATAGCTTCCTCAAAGATTCTTTTTCTGCTCTTAATAAGACTGTTCAGTAGGGATTTAGAGGGTCTTGACTATTCAAAGGAAAAAATATGTGAAAGTTTACCCAAACCACTGAAAAGTGAAACTTTAGTCTTTCATTAAAAGCTTTGCAAAAGCAAGATTTTTTGTTTGTTTATTTTTAGTGCATTCAGACTGAACAAGTATGGTTCTCTGCTGTTTTGGGACACTTTTTGAGTTGGCTGGCATAACACAAATACTTGGGAAGCCACAAATAATCCAAGTCCATGCTCAGTCTGCAGAAAATAGCAGAGGAAAAGACATCATTCCAGTGTTCCGATACCATATGGCAAACAGCATTTTCTGCTGGTATGCAGCACATTTTAACTCCAAGGAATTCACAATTATATTCAACTAATTAACATCATTTATTTTTTTACCAAGCTGTCTTTCCTCTTAAAAGGAAAGGAAATTCAATCTCCACCTGCTGTGACTACTGTTTTTATTAGGTGCGTAAATGTTGGAAGAGGAAAAGGGTTTTTAAGGGCTACCTAGCAAATACATGCACAACATTTATCAAGAGAGGAGATGGAGAAAGACTGCCAAGCAAACTTTTATTTAAATTCTCAGTTTCTGACAGATGCAGATTTGCTTTTAGGGTCATCAGAGGGCTAAGAACACATACTTGAAAAGAAATCCTCAAAGATCCAGCGTGTGAATGTACCTGCCAGTGGCCCCCCTTCCCGTCCACTGCTGTTGACAACATCTAAGGTCAGCACTGTGCATGAGAATGTGTTTGATGTCAACTGCTCTTCAGGTGCTCCCTTCCCTCCTTTTCTCTTGTGAAAGAGAAAAAAAACTGGCAAGAGAAACTCCTCTTCCTCAAGAGTATCAAGGAGCAAACTACTCTCCTGGCTCTCGCATTCTCCTTTTCAGAGTGATGTATTAGGTATTTCAGTTGTACTCATGAACCTAATGCTGGTCTGCTGTTGCCATTTCAAACGAAGTTATTGATAAAATATTTATCACTGGGATGAATCTTATTGTGGGATACTGTGTACCATCTCCCTGGACTTGCCAAGATAAGGGTAAGAAAAGGTAATAAAGTGATGGGAGAAGGACCTCCACCAAGGCAGGGTATAAGCATAGGCTTTTCATCCCACACAAATCTCGAATTCCTAGATTTGAAAAGATTTTAAGTGAGGAAAAGAGTCCTGCAGTAGTTGTACAGGACTAGATACCAGCATGTTGAGGACTGTGTAATTCTGCTGTGGTAGAGAAGGCAGAAAACTTTCCTACCCCTTGCCCACAGGAGCTGTCTGACAGCATGGATCTATTTTTTCCACTTTCTCATTTTCTACAGCAAGGTAAAGAATGGGACTGTGATATCTGTTTTTGCAGAATAAATACAGAATCTGGAATGTTAAACTTCATTGGCAAGTACATTCATTTTTGTTCCCTTATTCCTATTTATTATTATTTCTCACATACAAAATCCCATGTGGCTCCTATTTTCAGAAAAATCAGTTTTGAGCGATGATGTCTCCAGTTTGGGCAACCCTCCAAAAAGAAGACTGCCAAGGTCATAGACCCATCTTGTCTCACCTAATTAAAGCACTTCGAAGTCAGATATTTGCTGATAAGATCAGTATCCTGGGCTCTCTTTATAGTCAAGGCAGAGAAATAGGCAGCTCCAGAGGACAATTCATCTGTATTATATTAGAAATTTATTTTAAGAAGAAAACAATCATACTCTGAAATTGTCTAATTCTGTTCATTGAATTTAAAGCTAGAGTGATATGCTCTATCATAAAAGTCCAAGCGTTTCATGAAACTGCATTGGCCCACATGAACAAACTTACTTAAGAGTTTGGGTGACAGGTTTATGCCAATTGTAAATGTGCTCAAGAATGAGCACAGTTGAGGACTGTGCTCAAAAACCGAAGAGCCTGAATTCCCAGCTTGCACAACTCTCAAATACCAAGACACTGAGGAAGAAAAAGGAAATCTAGGGTCATGTGGTAAAACTGGAAAAGTACAGTCTGATTTTTCTATTGTTCAAATGCATCTGCATATGTATTAATACCAATTTTCAAGTGAATTGTAAGAGTTCCTGTACTTCATTCTAATGACAATCTCTCCTCTGCCATGACCTACAGAGTGCTTTGGGCATCAGCCTGTCATGTAGCCCTGTCAGGAGAGAAGTGCTCCTTGGGGGATAATGATATAATTTGGATAATGGACACTGGATGTGATTTCGTATGCTTGCTTAGCATGCTGGGTACTGGAAAAGGAGTCTGCACATAGCTCGCTTAAACTATTTAGCTGTCTTCATTTGACTCATTAAAATCTCCACAGACTGGCCTAAACCATAATCCCATTATGGCTGGTGGCAAAATGTCCATGGATCTCACTCTCTCCTTTCCAATTTCACTCTCCGTCACTCTTTCTCAGTCTTACCCCCTGTCAGCACTTCTGCACTCATGGAAACAGAGCTGAAAGCAGCAGGATCTTTCTCCCCTGTTTCACCACTTGATGTGATGCACAGATGGCTTTTCCTTTCATTCCCTCCCTCCTCCTCGCACAATTCCAACAGAGTAGTAGGAGGAGGGCTGTAAGCAGCCTGCATGGTACAACATTTAAGATGGACTAAGGACGGTCACAAACCTAAGTTTAAAATGAGCAATTCAGATTTTTTGCTGTGCTGGGACTGTCAGGCCCTAATTCCCTGTAGCATCACAGGAAGGAAACAGTCACAATGGTTAACTTATGCAGCTCTTGCTGGTGGTCTAAAAATTGCTCCTACCTTGCTCCACAGGCAGTATGGGATGCCAGTCCTTAATAGCCAGAGGTTTGAATTGCTTATTTCTCTTCTGAATTTAGACACTGTAATTGGAGTTTCATTTCATATAGAAGCCAGAATAGGCAGCCAGACCACAGCCCTAAATCACAGTCTGAGCTGTTCATTGCTCTCGTGAGGTTATTAGATGCCATAGCAGATGGCCTGAGGTACCAGAGAAGGAACTCCAATTATACCCTCAGGGCCTCTGATAAAACTGACCTCTCATACATTTCATGAGACCCTCACATTAGAGTGTGCAACCTCGGGATTGTTTCAGATATATCTGCGCACAATTTATTTTTTCCAATGCAGTTTTGCCTTGAATCACATTGGGCAGATAACGATGTTCCCTCAAATAACAGTAATTTTGTTTCCACTCCAAGGTGACAAAATTTGCTTTCACTTAAATAAAACCAAGAATTAAAAGCAAAGAAATTATATAGAAATAGTGAATCCAATATGTTGAAATAGTAAATAGCCTGCTTTTATCAGATGCGGAGCCAGTGGGGCTGAGAAGGAAAGAGAGACACCATCAATGCTGGCTAGAATGGTGCATTCATCATATGCTAGTGCTGAATGTTCAAGCTACCCCTAAAATTAGGCAGGGGGGTTAAACATGACTGGATCCAGTAGAGTGACAGCTGACATGACTTTGTCAGTCCTACTTGTGTGTTTCTTGAGACATCTATTTCCTTATAGAGTTGTGCTGCCCTTCATGCCATAAATTTTGTGTTTGTTTAAAAGCTTACTTTAACAGAAGTTAATTTAATAAAGGGGGCAGATAGCTGCTAATTCCTCTGTAAGGAGTGGGTAATTGCTGAAAAATATTGAAGCCATTCTCCAGCTCTTCCTCTTTTGGTGTAGCTGTGATGACCTTTACATACAATGGAATATTACATTGGAGCATGGTTCCTTCTTTGCCTGGCACAATAGACTCCTCAGGACAATAATTTTCAAACTGTTACCTGAGCTTTCTTAGCATGCAACAAATTTGAGTAAAACCATCTCCAAAAAAGTTAGTACTGTTCTCTGATCCCTAATGCTCAAGAAGAAACTTTAAAAGGATAGAAGATACATCAAAACATATGCAGTGCTTTGTCTACTATCACTTAACTGCAATCCACAAAATACAAAATATCTTTGCAAATTAACCATTTTCTTCTAACATTTTTGGCAAACAGTTTCTAGTAAATGATCAATATGTTGGTGTTTTTAATTGTTAAGGCTTTACCTCTAGATTAAATTACTCAGGGAATGGTTTAAACCTATATAACTCACTGATAAACACGATGTAAAAGATCAGAGGAAAGAGGAAGACAAAGAGATAGATATTTTCATTCTGAAAAGAAGCTATGCCTCTTTAATGAAGCAAGTATTACACAGAGAACCAAATAGTGCTTGCTTAAGAACACCCTTTTTTACCACTGGAATCATTGACCTGAACAAAATTATTTGGATTTGATCTCAATTGTTTCACAATTCCTCAGTGTTGAGTTGTAAGCTGACTGAAGCACACGAAAAAGTGCATATTAAGCAAATAATTAAGTCTAACTGGGGAATAGCTTTAATATGGCTGATTCCTCAGGCAAACCACCAAGAAGCTTTATGTTAGTTTTAAGTAACAGCTGCATGGAAGAATTACCAGTTTAAATAGCGGGTATTATTAACCTCAACCAGTAAGATCTTGAGCTCAGCTGATGGTTGTGTTAAGAGTACCTTTGAGTACAGCCATAGGCCATGTTTAATATAGTTTCCCCTTTCTCCTTCCTTATTATCCAATGTCCTGACTCTGACATTGGCCAATGCAGCATGGAAGAGGAAAATAACCCATCAAAAAGCTGTTACAGACAATGGGTGGGTTTGTGGCACACACAGCTCTGGCATCACCAGTGTTCTTCCTCCTCAAAGCATGCCCTGCTGTGAGTGTGGCTTCTCAGGCCACGTGTAACAGGAGATTATGATGAAACCATGATGATTTCTTGACAGAGCCCTCTTNTTGGGTGTGGCTTCTCAGGCCACATGTAACAGGAGATTATGATTTCTTGACAGAGCCCTCTTTACAAACCCGAAGACACATTCTTTTGATTGTTTGCATGAGATGTGGGACAGCTGCAAGGGTGGTAAGTTGGACTAACAAGGACATAGGCATACATCAGATTCCGCTGACCTTTGGGTCTGCAGGGATGAGAAGCAGCAGCAGAGAGATGAGACAGGCAACTTGGGACAGCAATACATTTAACTATATTAGTAGAATTTGCCAGAACATTTCTGTCCATACCATAAGACAAACATTATGTGACTCAACAGAGATTTTTGAAACATTATTTTCTTTTTATTTAGTAGAATAAATCTGAGGAATAAGTCAAAACCAGTCAAATTGTTATCAAATCCAACTTTTGGGCTCAGGTCAAGCTCATCTGCATTTTCCTTCTTCTGCCTTTCTTAGGTTCCTTTGAAGTCCAGCTAGCCCACTGTTATCACAAAAACTCTTAAATTCTCACATCCAAAAAGGACATCTTTTGTAATCTAGGCTTTCCCTATGTCTTTGGGAGCCTCCCCTACTTTCTAAAGCTCTGGCCCAATAGCTAGATTCATTATACCTCAGAATTTGCCATGCAACAGACCCTTGCCTCCTGCAGACATTTAGAACACGTTGGCTCTACACAGTTTTAAAAAGCCACATTAAAATGTATCAAAGATTCACATATCAAAATACAGTCATTACGATTAATTACTCCAGATATCCTCTCAGGGCAATTAGATCAGGAGGACTACTGCACAAACATATTCAGGATGATTCCAATATCAGAGACAGGGCAGTAAGCTACTTGCAATCCTGGCATATATAAATAGTATAAATCAAGTAAGCACATGCTGGAAGGCTTTTCAACAAAGACAGAGTTGCATAAAAGCACTTCTTGTAGAATCACTGCTCACAGCAGCAATCAGAATTCCCACATGACTTCCTAAGGTGTTAAAATTTTTCACTTTACTGTTTATCTCAATTGTTAAAGTTAAGAGTTACACCACAATTCCTTGAGCTGATTTTAACACAAAGATGTCTTTCCTTTTGGGCCGAGCCCCAAAACATCATATATATTCTTAGAATGTAGAAATCTTTGCTCCCAAGACTGAATAATTTTTGCTATATATACAACCAAAACCCCTCCAACTGTCCTGAGATAACAACATATATGGCTTACTGAGAATCAAGTTTATGAATAAAAAAGGATTAGGTTGGCTGGCTCCCAGGATTATTAACTAAAATATGGTTGCTTATCTTTAAGTGTAAAGTAGCAGTGTATCCCACCATGGCCCATTTCCAGAAGCTATAAACATTTTTCCTACTATATTTGCAGTACAGTTTTCAGGCATCTTTTGATAGTTGAAATTCAAAAATACCATTAACTTTCCAGTTAATGTGTTCAACCTCTTCCACATGAAGAGTGCTTAAATAAAATAAAATCAGTGGAATGACCTACTGCTGGTCAAGATCTCAGATGAATGTCACTTACTGCTAATATTCTGGCAGTAAAACTGGACTGCAATTATTAAGATCTCTACTTAGAAACAACAAATACTTTGAATTTTGTGTGCCTTTATCATTTTCAGGGCTTTTACATACAGGAAAAAAACATGTGGCGATCTGCCAGATCTGTCCAAGTTATATGCATATTAACTCTGGAAAATGGAGTCAGTATATCCTTAACTGTAATGTATTTATCTATCTAGAACTGCATATACACATACCAAAGCAAAAGGGTAATACTTTCCACTTACACACAAAAATTCTCATGTCTATTTTCACTGAGTGGAACAGAGCTTGGCAGAACAACTTTTCACTTTATTTTGCTTCAAAATACTTCTTACTTGTGCAGAAGGTTTTACAAACAAAGATTCATCCACAGGTTTTTCTATCTCTCCAATGACATTTTGTTTTGATTTATGGAGAAATTAAATGTCTTCCTAAGGGGTACTTAAAGAGTCAACCACAAACTTTGAAAGAGATCTTGAAGCTCTTTTGGCTCAAAATGAGGGCTGAAGTCAATATCTGATGAGAGTTGATCAGAAAATGCTCTGCTGACATGATGCATTCTTCCTCTTTAGTCCACCTGGGTGCACCTAAACTTTCTAAATGTAACACTCAGGATATCATGTGGGAATTGTACTCCACTCGCAGTTGTTAATTCTCTGAATCATGGAATGATTTAGAACAGAAAGGTCTTGTAAAGGTCCTCTAGTACAGCTCCTGCTCTAACCAAGGCCATGAGTGATTTCACTGCTCAGACCCCTGTCCAGTTGAGCTCTGACAGTCTCTAAGAACAGAGTCCAAGAGTGTTTTAGCCGACCTGTTTCAATTGTTTGTGGGGTTTTTTAATGTCCAGTGAGACATTACATACATGATATTATAACTTGTGTCTGCTGTACCTCATCCACTCTATTTACAAGCACTTTAGTTTTAACTTCCTACAGTTACTGAAGAAATCTGATCTGGATCAAAAGGACCCTGAACTGTTGTTCATGATATCTGTATTAGAGGTGCACTGTAAAGGGCTTTGGACAAAGTTAGGACATGAGATGAGGTAAAGCATGCCCTAAGGTGTTCACTGTAAACAGCACCTCACTTACTATAGAGTCATAGAATCATGGATGTTGGAAAAGACTTCCAAGATCATGAAGCCAACCATCAACCAAACACAACCAAGCCCATTAAACCATACTGAGAAGTGAAATGTCACCTTGCAACTTGCTACTTTATTCCAGCAGCAAGACTGGAAAAGTTGGTGGGGCCCATTTGAAGTAGTTTATCTTTCCAAAGTACAAACATGTACAGACACAAAAGTGACTGAAAAATCAGACTTAAGCATTCTCAGAAAAAAATAAATGCTTAGTCATATGCATTTTTATTAACAGTAATTGCATCCTGACTACAGCAGTAGATGCCAGTATAGGATTACTAAGATACAGACGGTGTTGTACAGCCTCAACAGGATTGGAGTGAAATTCACTAAGAAACACATGGAGTGGCTTGCCCAGAC
This sequence comes from Vireo altiloquus, assembly GCA_013396875.1. Taxonomy (NCBI): domain Eukaryota; kingdom Metazoa; phylum Chordata; class Aves; order Passeriformes; family Vireonidae; genus Vireo; species Vireo altiloquus. The sequence continues at coordinate 467,643 of VZRF01014678.1, forward strand.
CTACAGTTGGAAACATTTCTTTCAGTTAAGAGTCAGTTTTCAGGACCTTGCTCTAGCTGTGGGAACAGGTTAAGGGAGCTGAGGATGATGAGGAGGAATGGTAACATTTTCACCTGATACTTATCCTCAAAGATAAGAAGATGAGAGAAGGGTTCAGCATTTCCCAGTGGACAGCTCAGCAACATTGCATGAGATTTTTGCAGGGTAGTACTGAAGTTGAGTTAATGGGCTGAGGATGCCAGATCCTCAGATAGGAAGGAGGTCTGTACATCCTAGGAGACCACACACAAGCCTGCATAAGTGTGTACAGGAAAATGACACTGCTAATGAATCCTGCAGACTGGAGGAATTTTAAGATTGCAATATGAAACAATTAATGGAGAAGGCAGCTCTGAAAATACACTAAAGAATAACCTCATAAAATGGAGTCTGTAGTGTCTGACAGGATCTAAAGACAGCTGAGAATTAGAATCTCTTATTGCCTTCAGGAATCACCACCTTCCCTGGATGAAAAGGCTGGTTTTAGCTCTGTGCTAATTGCAGGATATCTTCTCACTCCTGAGTGAAGGTGATTATCTCCAAACATAGAATAAGTTGACTAACCCCAGATAAACAATAAGACGTTATCTTTCTTTTCCAGGCAACTAATTAAACAGGTTCAAGCTATAATAATGTGTGTACACAATTTCCACAGCATTGTAGTCACAAAAACTGATGTCAGGTAACAAAAAGAGCAGGAACAAGGGATGAATTGTTGAAAGATAATTAGGTAATTATTACCTAAATATCTAGAAAATTATAGTATGTTTACATTGTAAAAATGCTTAGTTACAGATTATCTATCTCTCCCACAAATTTTTGACATCTCTCTTTTTTTTCTCTGACTTGCTCTATGTTGTGCAATGGACCCAAACACTTTCCCCAAGCTGGGAATACCAACTCAGTGAGTGCTTTACCAAATGAATTTCAAATTTTTTTTCATATATTTGCAAGCCAAAAGGGGAGTGTAAAGTTTGGGGTTTAGTGTGTTTAAATTGAAATTTACTTGTCAAAATACCCCTGGAATCCTGTAATGCATTGCCAGGATTGCTCAACATAGTACAGTGGGTACATCCATCCTTAAAAGGAGAATGAAGTTAAAGAATGAATAAATATCAAAAATTACTAAATTAACAAACTCAAACATTCAAAGGCACCCTGAGTTATGGTCCAAGTCATTCTTTCATCATCAGATACAATGGCGTTTTGAAGGAATTGTTAACTATAGGAATAGTAACAATATCTGATCTGTATTTAAAATGAGCTGGAGGCAGGGGAAGCTCTGACCCTGCTTTATGGTCCCTGATTGTACTCATTTCAGAAACCATCATTTCCTTTTGCCCTCTCTAATTTTGAACTAACACCTGGCAAGCAGGAAGTTGTTCAAAGAACAGTGATCCACAGTAATAATGAAGATATTTGAAACATAGACACAGAGTTTTGTAGGAGAAATATCAGTATCCACTTTCCCCATACCACATATAGTCATGTTCAGAAACCCATCTCTGCAGTACCTTGAAAAGGAAGCAAAGATTTTTCTGTGTGATTACTGCATGTCCTCTCTTTTTCAAAGAGGTGATTGTGGCACTCAATGTGCTCAGCAGAAGCCATTCACTATTTCAGAACCTTTTTGCAAACCACCAGCCATCAGCTTTAAGGGTTACATTGCAAATGCCTCACACCAATAACTGGCAGCAGGCTTGCCAACATCTACCTGAGGAGTTGCTGACTTGAGACAATAAAAATCAGCTTTTAGGTTGTTTCTATAAGTACGGGAGTTCCCATATGAAAATGACCCAGTGCTAAAGTTTTCAGACTATCTGATGGAAAGTTTTGGAAGCTTGTTGTGACCATCCTCCATCTTCCCAAAAATGCAATTTTCCTACACTTACTATTTTGCTCCAGGAGTTGCAGCGTGTACCAACACCCTGTGAACACTTTTTTCTCGTTCTGCCCACTCAGTTATCTTTCCACATTTCAGAAATAGCTGAGAATGTCTCTCAAAGAGCCTAGTCTGATGCATAGGACTTTTCCTGTGAATGACACTGTAAATGCAGGCAAGAAGGGTACCAGATGTAGGATTTTGGGAAAACAGTACTGTTCTGGAATAGGTGTGAGCATATGCTGAAGGCACAGCTGTACAGACCGAACCATTTTCCCAGTTTAAACCAATATCATTCCATCACCTTTGATGGAATTATGTTAGTCTATCAGCAGAAAGCAAATATGTTTCATTTTAGTACAAAAGCATCATCATCTTTTATATGTCTTGGAGTCTGCAAATGCAACTGAGCACATTAAAGGGAAGATTTTGACCAAGCAAATCATCTGTCAGTATTGAAAATGCATTTTTTACAGTAATTATTGCCAGAGTATTAACAACTTAATTCCTCATTTTCCCCTCACCATGTTAAGTCATTAAGTTCTCAGTTCACTCGAACAAGATAATTATATCTGGAAAAATTTTATTTGATGCTTCATCTTGATGCATAGAAACAGCTTCTCATTTTTTGGTTTTGCCAATTAAATAAATATAATGCCAATACAGATAAAAGTAATGAGTGAACATGTTTAACTCTTACTTCAAGTTGAGGCTCAAAACTACTTGAATACCTGTGGGTTTCTTCAGTGTTGCAAAAGTGGATTTGGTGCAGAAGTTACCAAGGCCAGAAAAATTAATCCAAATGCCCATCTCAGAGGGTGGTTTCCATGCCAACCTTCGATCTGAGCTATAATAAACATCATTATTTCCTCTAAAGCTGCATTGTAACTAATTTTGTGGTGGTCAGTAGGGGTTAGGTATCGATAGGTCCTGTAAGCAAGGAGATTTAGAAAGAGGAAGGGGAACTAGCTACCACTTTATGTCTCATATCCACAAAGACTATGTGGTTCCCATCCCTCAGTCTAGTTGCTGGGAATTAGGTGCCTAAATTATTTTGAGTCAGATGTACTTAAATACAAATTTAAGTCAAAAGTCCCACATAATCCTCAAGGTCTCTACACTTCTGTATGTCTAAAAAGTGCCCAGTTGGAGAAAGAATTCAAAACCTGATGTGTCTTATTAGCTTTTTGTTAAGAAATAATAAGTTCTGTAGTGGACGTCCTTTGATTTTTCTTGCTAAAGGTACTGTGAATTTTCTATATATGCAGAGCAGAGCAGAGGACATGCAGAAGGACATGAAGTCTTCCACACCCCAGAAGAGTGAGCAAACCACTAGGCCATTGGATTTTAAGGGGAGTCAGAGGGATGGAAATAATTTGGTTAGAGAACCAAAGTGCAGGAAAATGTTTCCAATGTATCGGAAACTCCTAAAGCCAGTGAGATATTTGGTGAGGAAGACTACAAGTTCCCTGCAATTCTAGGCCTTATTCACTCTTCTGATTGAAACTGTCTTTGGACAATTTATCAATTTTATATTGAAAAAGCCTCTGGCCTCTGGACGTGAGGTTTTCATTCTGTTATAGCAGTCCAATGCCAGATAAAGAAAGGAGCTGAAACATTCTTGCTCAGTTTCTCGGGTTGTTTATTATTTCTCTTATCAATTTCACAGTGCAGCCGTGCCTGGCTTGTCACTGTAGTTTCAGAGCAACAATGGCTGCTGCATTCAGGGGCAGCCGGTTTTTAAAGCTTTATCACCCAATTATCAATGGCTAAGTGTTCTATTTTGTCTTTAGTTCCAATAATTACTAATTTTATTTACATATGTGTTCTACCTTGAGCTCCCTCCACCAATCACTAGATCACAGGAAATGCAGAGGAAGAAGAAGGAAGAAGAAGAAGAAAGAAGAAGAAAGAAGTCGGAGCCAACACCCTGGTTCCTCCATGTTGTCCCTATATACTATATATAGCAAAATCTAAAACTACAAATGCACACTCTGTGGTACACTAAACAAAAATCTTTTTCATTTCATCCAGAAGTGAAGGAAGCTTCTCCCACGGTTTTAGGTCAAACGCTAAGATATTTTGGGGAGTTCTAGGGAAAAAGTGACCCCCTATAGGAGCAGGAGAAGTTTTCCAGCTTTCCTGGACTCCAACACATATCTTCTCTGTCAGTACGGTTTTTGAACGAGAGCTTCAAAATTCCATGGTTCAAAAATCATGAAATTTTGTTCATGAATACATATATTAACATGGAAGCAATTTCTGCTGACAATGAGAAAGACAGCCCTACCAGTCCTGATCAGAAGTTAGCCTAGGGCGTGATCCAATGCAGAGCAAGGTACGCTTTGATATTTCAAAACATTTCTGAAACAGAGCGGAAACTCGAATCGTTCTCTAGTTAGAAATCATGGAAAACATATGTAAAATGAACCCCTTCTCAAACCAAAGAAAAGTAAGCTTTTCTTTGCATTTAAAGTGATAACATTATTTAAGACTGAACTGTATTACTCTATTCTATTTTCTTCTCTTTACACCCTCAGCACCACATTCTCAATCCATCAGTATCTGATCATCATTGCAGCAAGCCTTTTGTTTTGTCCCAAGCTGCACTTCTTGGAAAGTCACGCTATTTTTCTCTAGGTCACTGGTTCCTTTTCAAATTTAAATCCTGTGTTAAATTTCCTCTCTCTTTATGATCTGATCTCTCATTTCTGTCCTCATATGCCCTCCCCTTTTACTGAGACAACTTTGTTCTCAGAATTACTTAACTGGTTATTGACTGTTGTGGAAACACTGAAACTTTGTGATTAATTGATCACACTGTGTATACCATACTGGCAAGACCTCTTGTGCCACACAAGATCAGGATTTCTGTTTTCACGACTTAAAAAGTTGATAAATAAAACCAGAACCATTCAGTGCTCCTGTTTAACTTATCCATAGATGTTATTTCAAGTACTCTGTGTTTCACATGCATCAGACAGTGTTTCAAGAGATGCTTGATATTCTTCAGCCTAGTTCCTCCCTGACAGTATTGTACCAGGATACAAAGCTATCTGCAATTTAAGGAGTTCTATGGCAGTAGTGTGGCAATCCTACAACAAAAACAAGGGGATTCTTCCAAAGAAATGGTGCTTGAAGCATTCAGCATCTTGCCTGTGTGTAACCACTCGTGGTTGGCGCTCCTTACCCCAAAAAACTGGCGTGCCCCATGTGTGTGCAGGCATCGTGCCATCCTAGCAGATGGGCTCAAGTATAGGCATCCAAGAGACCATCTATGAACATCAAATGTGTTTTCTGAGATCATAGTTCACAGCCAACAATATTTCAATGGTTAGCTGCTTTGTCAGTGTAGGCAAGGAGAAAAGCAAGCCAAGGAGAGTCAAGTTCACTCAAAAAGTCACCAGTTTTGAAAATGGCAAAACATACAGTCCGAAGCAGTTAGTCTCCCCTAACAATTTCTTGTATTCAGATACAAAATCTACATAAAAGGAGTTGAACAGGAGTCTCACCGTAGCAAACCTTTCGGAATTCAACAAATTTGCTGCTAAATTGCAATAGGACCCTCCAAGACACTTAGCTCAGAGGTCATCTGCTCGGAGGACACCCAGCTGAACATCAACACCAGCTTTAGTTAAAACAGAAGCAGCACTGCAGGACCAAACCTTTGGAGGAGAAGTCTGGAAATTTTCAGTACTTTATGTTTATTTGTACAAGCCTATGTTATAGAAATCCACGGTTTATGGTAAATGGGGTTTTTACCCCATTAGAGTAGTAACAATGTACTTAGGAGCTCTGCTTCTCTCATGTGGGGAAGACTTTGAATGAGGAAAAGAAGAAAGGTATATGGTTTGAGCATCACACTAAACAAGATAAATTGTGTCTTCATGATTTAAGGCGCTTTGCTGCATCAGCACTTGAATGTATATGATCAGTATCACTGCTCACAGGAGTACTGTAAAGATACAAAAGGATGGGAGGGATGCTGAATGTATACTGAGTGGGAAAGAGGAACAAGAAGTATGACAAGAGGAGTTTTTCTTCAGTGATGACATTTGCTGGTTTAAGCTGAACTGCAGCAGACAAACCTCTGAGGTGGAGTGTGTATTGTGCACCAATTCCTGAAATCCTCATTTTGTGCTGTTTTAGGTAATACATAGCTATGCCAGGAAACATTATTGTTCTTCTGAGTCTGTTTTGTTCAATCCATGGCTCCTGGCATGACATGTGAATTGCTCTCAGGAGGTTATTTGCGCATGCGTGAAAAGAATTAAAAAAAACCCTACCTGGCTACTCATCTCACCTTTGAAAATTAAAAACAGAATTCAGCTTAAATGTCACAAATATATTACCAGGTTTATATACAATATTTTCTCTTTTGTGGTTTAAAATTAATTTAAAATGTATTGTAAATGCATTTTGTTTGTATTTTGTAATCAAGCACTCCAAATAACTTCAAAGAAAATTGAATAGTACAGAAGTGATCTCTATCCCACATTCCTAAATCATGCCAACAGAAAAGCAATCCTGCTGTAGTGGTTGAATATGCTCACTCCTATCCCACCCAATCTACTGCACATAAAAGTCACAACTATGACCTGCAGTCTGCATTATTTCAGTTTATGATATTACAAAATAAAATCACCTATCATGAAAATTTCCTATTAGTTTAAACCACAGTTGTTTCTCTTAGCAATAGAAATCAGTTTCGAATAAAATACTGTCCTGGTTTCAATTGGGATATAGCTAATTTTCTTCCTAGTAGCTGGTCCAGTGCTGTGTTTCAGATTTAGGATAAGAATAATGTTGACAACTCATCAATGTTTTAGTTGTTTCTGAGCAGTGCTTACTCTAAGTCAAGGACCTTTCAGCTTCTCACCCCAACCCACCAGTGAGGAAGCTGGAGAGGCACAGGAAGCTGTGAGGGGACACAGTCAGGACAGCTGATCCCAACTGGCCAAAGGAATATTCCACAATATATCATTTCAGGCTCAGGCTGTAAACCGGGGGTAAACCTTGCTGGGGGCAGCTGCTCAAGAGCTGGGTAATCATCAGTCAGCAGGTGGTGAGAAACTGCATTGTGCATCACTTGTTTTGTATATTTTTATTATTATTATTATTATAAGTATTGTTGTTGTTATTACTGTTTTCCTTTCCTGTCTTATTAAATTGCCTTTATCTCAACGCGTTGATTTTACTTTTTTTTTTCCTTCCACTTTTCTCCCCTAGCCCACCTGGGGGGAGTGAATGAGCAGCTGTGCGGTGCTTAGCAGGTACTTAGCTACCTGCCAGGATAAACCACAGCGAGTACATTGCTGATTCACCCTTCTCCAACAGTGTTTAAGTTTTCAGAGATCTGGATGTGACTTGCGACTTGGCCTCTTCCTTATCTCCACACCCACGATCACCTGAAATGCCCACGTTCCAATGAAACACTGCCAATGACTAACAGCAGCAAAAGACATACAAGAAAACCATTTTCTTGTGGAGGACTTCTTAAGTTGAAAATAATGTTCCCTTTGTTTTTCTAAGAAAATTTAAATGGAGAATCTCAACCAAATCAAACCCAAATTGCATTTGGGCATTTTATGATAAATATTAATGAAGTTGTCTTTATAGTATTTTGTAATATGTACGATATTTTGCTGTACTACATTTTGCTCACCTGCCAGTGAGCAGCTAGCAGTATTCTTTAGGGATCACTGCTGGAATTTTCACTGTTTAATCCCTTCATTAATTACCTGGATGATGGGACAGAGTGTGCTCTCAGTAAATTCGTGTTTGATACCAAACTGGAGAGAGCAGCAGAACGGGGCTGCAAAGGCCTTGGACAGCCTGGAGAAATGGAATAGAAGGAGCCTCATGACATTCAAACAGAGAAAACTGAAAGGTCTTGCATCCAGGAAGGAATATGATACTGCAACACTATAGGCTGCGATCCAGCCTTCAAGGAAGGAACTCCACAGAGCTTATCCACATAGGGGTCCTCGTGGATACAAAGCTGAATGCAGGCCAGCAGTGCACCATCACACAGAGCAAGCCAAAACCTCTAAGAGATCCAGGTGACTGATCCTATATTCGTTACCTGGGCATCTGAAGCAGTGTGCTCAGTTCCAGACTTCCCAGTATCAAAACTGGGGTAATACTGGAGCAAGAGCAGTCATCACTCCCCACCACCAAACTGGACAGGAGTCTGGAGCTCAGAACATACCGGGACAAACTAAGATTGATGTGCTTGCTCAGCCCAGAAAGAAGGCAGCTCAGGAACTCATGATGAATTCCAATTAGATATTAGGAAAAATATTTTTCATAAAAACGGTCAAATACCAGAATCCTTGGAGGCATTCCAGCTCAATGGGATATTGTGGTGCTGACTCCTTGGAGGATTATAGAGAGATCACAGGATATGGTCCCTGACAACCTCATCTAATCAGACTTCCTTTGGACCTTCCTTAGGCATCCTCCAGAGCTTCCCTTCCAACCTAAAATATTCTGGGATTCTTTGATAAAATCTCTTGTTTACAGCAGCTACCTTCTCTGCCTGGGTACTGATTCCATACTTAAATTCAGGACTGGTGACACAAATCATGAAAACATTTTGAAGACTAAGCAGAGAGGAGGCAAGTGCAGTTTAACAGAAATCAACACTGGTAGAAATGAAAGCTGTACTATTCCAGGTCTATGCTCAAACTGTATTTCAATAACTACTTTGAAAAGTAGAGACATAAGCAGATTTGGCACTTTATTCATTAAATAGCTTACAAATACTATTAAAAAAAAAAAACAAACAAACCTGTGATTCAGTAACTCCTTTGATGGCAGTATCAAGAGCGAAAGGTGGTTTTATAAAGTCATATTTGGGGGCTTTAAAAATAAATTTTAAAAGGACAGGAAAAGACCAAAATGCTCAAAGTAAATGTTCAAAAGACAAACAAGGTTCTGCAATTTTGAAGACTGATCTTAGAAAATACATATTTTTGTTCTTGATGTTTAACTGAAAATGGAGTATGGAGAATGAGGCATCAAGTACTAAATTAGCTTGGGTGTGTTTTTTCTTGTTTTTCAGAGATTTTTATTACAAGAACATGGGGTTTGCCCTTTTAATCAGGCATAAGATTTGTCTAATATCTTGTCTTCTACAGTAGAGCAGATACATGAGAAAAAATCAAACTTTTAAGGCAGTGGTAGAATAAAGCACCCTTCATGTTAGATAGCATATTCCCCTTGTATTAGTGACTGGCTTTAGCCTTGTAGCCTGGAATGTTAATTACATTAGCTGTATTGTTAATTAGAACAACTCTGTATGTTATTGCAATCCTAGTACACCCCTTCTTCTATAGTGGAGATGTGTAATTTCCTGTGGCAATGAGTTCTTCAGGCTAATTGTACAGTTTGTAGATAATTATAATTGTAGATAATTTTGTATTTTATCAGCTTTGACTGTTCTCCATTTTAATTTTATTAGATGCCCTCTTGTTCAAATATTTGAGACAGTCAGAGGAACAGCTCTTAAATTTGCTTAAACAAGCCCATGCTCATTCTCACAGTTTTGCAACCTCTTTTTTGTTCTTCCATTTTACACACGAAATTCACACAATGTCTGCCTGATTCATCTCAGGCAACAATAGATGAATTTCATCATCCTGTAGCTCACTTTCTGAGTCAATCAGATATAACTCAGGTCTAGTTAAGAAGCTGTAGGTCTATTGCATAACTTGACCTAACATGTCTTTCAAGCTAATTAGCAAATCTACAATGAATGGGCAGACACAGCCCCAGCTGATGAAATCTTAGAAGTTGCAAACTAAATTAGACTGAGTCCATTCACATTTACAACAGCAGTCCAAGTTCAGAGTCAGGGTATAACAAGCCTTCCATTACAAACTTCCCAACAGCAAATCCTGTATTCAAATTAACTTAATTAACGTGACATCTATTAGAAACAACTCACACTTATTGGACAAATCAGTTTACCAGAGAAGCCCTGCAATTGTAAAATCTTTTCCTCCTAAATTATTTCTTTTTGACAGGACTCTTAATATTTAGGAAAGCAAAATATTTGTATTTCCATGGTAAACATTATATTTTAATGAAGGAAACTCACACGTGGTCACTTGAAATCTTGCATTTAGAAACATTGCTGCTGAATCCCTTTGGAACTGTAAGGGAGACTCCACCCCGTTCATGTCTCGGGCAACCCTTTCCAACCAGCGTGTCAAAGTTGTTGATTGAGGTCATGATGAGCAACATGTTGCAGTTCAGAAGTGAAAAAAACATGGATTACACCGATATCTCTATTTGATCTGCAATTGTCCTCACCATCTCTTCAGAACACTGTTTCTCATAAACCAATGTATTTGTATACTGTTAAAATAAAAACATAACATGAATATATCAATTATGTATTTATATGCCAAAATCAACAAAGATAAAGGTTAATAATGATGAAATTCGAGTACTAATGCCTTCAGAACTTCAGATTAGTCGATGAGTCTTGGTATGAGCTTCCTGCTATACGAAGTTATTAAAGCATTTATCTGAAGAACAGAGAAGCACAAATTCCTTGATCATTGTAAGGCAACATCTCCATAGGCCATTCTAAAAGCAGGTCAGTGCTTCACAGAAAATATGTGATAACTCAATTCTCAAAAATATATTTTCTTAGAAATATGCTTAAAATTTTGTACAAAAAGGAAAAAAGTGTATCATTAAATGTGACAAACTGTAGAAGCAGATGCCTTATACTGACTCCTGTGTATTACCATGGCACAGATTTTGATAAACTAAAGAGCAGCCATGTTACTATTACAATCAGTAGATGATTATTTGGCCCATTTGAGCAGAAATAGCTGACACTACACTGAGCACAGCTAAACTACACTGACCAATGAATACGAAAGGCAGAATGAGTCATACAGTCACTGTGCATGCTAGATGTTGAGAAACCAGGTTAACAGGGTAGTTTATTTCCCCATAATCTGACTGAAGAATTGATAGATCATGCAGAAGGAACAGAAGGCAGAATATAACTTCTCCTCATTTGGGGCAATTTTTGTTACAATCCAGCCTACAGTGAGGAACAATCTGTGAAAAATAGATGCCTATCATTCCATTTTACTAGTAATTTTTACAAGTAATTTTTTTAAAGACTGATACATCACCATGAAAGACAAGATTTTTTTTTTATACCTCCTAGAAGGCCATAAACTGAAGGTTAAATTGTTTGAATGATTTAGCCAAGAGAAGAAATGCTAGGGAGGAGTCAAGGATAAAGGGCTGTACTGGTCAGCATGGCACAAACATGTGAAATACCAGTAGGCTGTTTAGCCAATTGTTCCCATGGGCTGCAGTCTCTGGGAGGAAGGGTCCCATGGCTTTTCATTCTACCAAGCTCCTGTGGGAGAGGAAATGTTGTCTTGCACAAGGGCAGCTGCTCCCAAGTCTCAGTTCCCACATTTCATGGGCTGCATTTACACCACGTGGTGGAATGGCCAATTCCCAGTGGTTACCACATGCCATGCATTTCCTATTATTTGAAAGATTTCCAGAATAATGTGCTTTTTCCATCAGTTGTTTCATCCTTGTCTCGAGGACCACAGCAGCCAAAGATTACAATGGAGATAACAGCATTATTTGCAAGGACGCATGAAGGGAATCTCTACTCTTCCCAGCAGGAAAATAAAACTTGTTTAAGCTATTAGACAAGGCTATGAAAGTTCCTGGGATGCCATCATGGCTCTGCAGATACCATTACGAGCTAACTCATTTATAGACAGAATATCCACCAGGGTTTTCTATTGACCTGGAAAGGCCATGGGATGCAGAGCAGTGAAGGAAAAACCTCCTGGGGCTCTCACAGATGCCTCTAACAGCAGCAAATCAGCCTTCCACATTCACTGGTTTAAGTTAATCTCTCTCTGGTGCACGTTGTGGTGGGTCAGCTGCACACCCATGACTGATTATCACATTTCAGCTGGGGAAGGGTGCCCTTTCAAACTGTTCTTTTGTTAATCTGATTATACTCTTGCATTTTTCCTGTATTCAACAAAATCACATTAGAACACATCCAAGGCAAAAAGTCTGCTTTTGTCAGTGGCGAGAGAGTCAAGCACTAAGATTCAGTTTTTAAGGTGATACATTTTTTAATGCTGGTAATACAAACTGGAATTGCACATGTGAAGGTAATTAAATCTCATGCTTCCAGGAAAAATGTCTCTGTCCTACTGATAGTCCTGGATATATGATTTATTGAACAGATGTATCTATATCAAACACTGCTGAGCACAGAACAGTGGCTTGATGAATCTATTACGTCCCCTGAAGGGGAAATCACTGCTCTTTTGGTTTGTGCTACTCACAAGCTACATTAGCATAACAGATCAGACAGAGCAGAAGGCAACTACTGCTTTGGGAATAGAAGGCCAGGACCACATCCAAACTACAAGGCTTATTAGTGGAACAAGCAAACATCAAATCAGCATCTGCCAGGCCTGATGGGATTCACCATGGGATGCAAAACTGGGAGTCAACATATTCCTTGGCATAGATCAAAAACTCATTAAAGTCAGAGATGTCACCAAAAGACCAGAGGAAATCTAAGTGTTGTGCCAATGTTAAAGCATGAAGAGATGAGAGTAATAGACCAGAAAATTCGGCCTCTGTAGCTGTAAACATGTTGGAATATATCTTTCAATAGAGATAAGGTGGTTATTAAAAATAAACCAAAGGGGTAAAATGATACAGTGGCAACAGTTCGATGTTTGCCGTGTCAATAGCAAAGGAGCAGTTATGATCCTCTGTTTTCATTTTGCTCCATGGAGTTTACCATAGGCACTGACTTTGTATTGGTCTTTGCCATAAACACCAGAGAAGAGCACAGGAACAATGATTTTCAGGAGAGGGGAGAAGTGATGATAGAAAAGCAGTACATTTCAGAGGGGTTATGTTAAATAATAAATAACACATATGTATCACATATACATATGTATATAACACATACATATATGTTCATATAATATGTAAATACTAAATAAATGCATTATTTATCATAGAAAATATCAGATAAAAGTATCTAAACAACTGGAGGAGAGATGGAATTCAGCGCAGCAAGAAAGAGACATGGACAGACCTGACAAGAGTAAAACTATAAGGCAGTAAAAGAGCCTTTTTTTAGCTTTTTCTTTCTTACTTATCCTTTTCTATATAATAGAAAGCAAAACTGGAACCTACAATATCAATGAATGCACTCCTCTCTCACAGTAAATATCGCTCTTGAGCTTTAAGTATTTTCTGTATCACAATGGACAGAATTATCAGGGGGTCAGTGAATCAACCAGTATTCATTTATGTCCTCCATTTCTTCTGACAACTATTATTAAAGGGGAGACACTGGGAGAAATATATGCACTGTGACCTGATTGCAAATGGAACGAGCAAGTTTTATTACATTACATGGGTACATTCCTAATAGGAATCCATACTTGAAGAAAAATTAACTGAGCTAGTGAGTGAATCAGCATCAATCTTCTCTGTTCTGTAATATTAATAGAAATTACAAAAGGCTCATGCTAGAAATCACTTTCGGAGACAGAAATAGATATTGCCCTGCTTAAATGGATGTTCCAGGCAAACAGACCATTTTAATCATGGTGTAAACTGCTGCCTCTTTGAAAAATTCAGTGTAAACCTTGAGGGCATCCTCGTCACTAGAACATATGGCTTAGGGTTCTGCATCACCATCTTCTAAGAACACATCATGAGAGGTCCTTTTTGGTTTCAAGCATTCATTTCCTATTATTACTGGAAAAGAATAATTTGTTTTTACTTTCTACATTTTACATTACTTTCCTATGTATAATTTTATACAGCAGTTGGATCCAATTGCTTCATAGATGTTTGCACCACACAAGGTAATGGCAGTAAGAGATACTTAAATAAAAGATGACTAAATTTACCTACAGATACTAGATAGGTAGAAGCAGAGGGCTTGAGAGTGTTCCTGCTAGCAGCAGGTGTATAAAACCATTTAAGGGAAGAGACAAGTCAAGATGCAAGAGGGTTTCTGCTTAAGAGTTTTTTCAGGATATTAAAGATATTCCCAACTTTTCCTTATAAAATACTTGAAGACATTAGGAGAACATAGCTGATTTGTTGTCACAAGAGGCAGGCATCTACCTGCTTCAGAAACTCAGCTCCAAACTGAATGTATCTCAAGCGAATTTACGCAAGATAATATAAGGTCAATGTCTAGGAAACAGAAAAAGTAAAATTTATTAATGAGAGAAATTGGACCAGCTTCCATATCTCTGAATTTGCAGTGCTATTCAGCCCAGAGACCTTCCTCAACTTACATAATACCTTTTGAGAGCAGAAATCTCTCTGGTTGGTTTTCCTTTTCATGATGCCAGAGCAGGCAAAGGGATTTTCCCATCTTATTCCAGAGGGTGAGTTCTAGGAAGAAGACTTGGAACCACTAAAATTTCACATTTACTGTTTAGAAAAGACTTGTGCTCCCCAAGCATGAGTCTTCAGATCCTGATCAAATTTTATCCAAGGAAGTTTTTTTTTCCTAGAAAATATTGGTCAGTCCTTTCTGATCCTGATGGATCATTCATGTTTTAGGGTTGGGGGTGATGAACTAACAGGAAAATATCTGAGAAATTTTAATCTTAGGTAACATGCAGATCATGTCAGTGTAATGATACAAAGATATTCACCTCCAGAATACAAATGCTTTTTTCCTGTTTTATGTTTGTCTTTCATAATCCCTTGAAAATTCCCAGTGATTTGCATCAGTTACTTCTGTAGAAAGGTACTCTTTAATACCCCTTGCATTCATGGAACTATAAGCCTAGAAGATTTTCTAGGATGGGTTTAAGTTGGAGCTCCTTAGAAAAAGAAAGGGGGGGGAGAGAATGGGGACAGGAGAATTCTAGTTACTCAGACTCACTTTTCTCCTTGAGGTAAAACATCATTTAATGACCACTGTGCTGGGTGGTCAGCCACTCATTTGACCTGGTTTGAAGGGAGACTATGAATAGAGAACAGGTTGAAATTAATGCCTGGTTAACTTAATGTGTTATCTCTATGTGATTATTGCACATTGCTAGATAGCTGAGTTAACATATGTCGTGGTTTGACACTGGCCCGACGCTAGGCACCCACAAGAGTCACTTGCTCACCCTCCCTGCCACAGAGGAGAGAGAGGGAAAAAAAAATTAAGGAATGGTTCATGAGTGAGAAAAGGACCAGGAGAAACACTTCAAGGGCAAAACAGGCTCAACTTAAGTTGCAAAGTGAATGTGCTGCTAACAGAATCAGAGGAGGATAATAAGAAATAACATAATCCCTTTAAAACACCTTTTGCCCCAGCCCTTCCCTCCTTCCCACCAACTGCACAGGGAGACAAGGCATGGAGGTTTGGTCAGGTTTTGGTTCAATCTCAGAATCACTGAGATTCTCTTCCGCTGCTCCAGGTGAGAAGTCTTTCCCTGTGAGGCCGTGGGGTCCCTCCCACAGGAGACAGTTCTCCATGAACTTC
>VZRF01014681.1:0-21444 GCA_013396875.1 Vireo altiloquus
TAGATTTCTTGCTGCTACTTCTAGTCCTAAGATCTCTCTGGTTCGGTTTTTCAACACCCCCAAGAACTGTTGGAAAATTAGGAGACTTTATCCCAGACAGTAGGTCATGTGTTTTTTTTTCTGGGAGATGTCAGGAAATGCCTGCAGGTTCTGGTTAGATGGGGATGAAAGGTTTGGATTCAGCTTTTCTCTGAGCTTGACTTGGAGTATCCTTTGCCAGAGGTCTGACTATGTGCGAACCCCCGATAAGAAGAGACACAGGAGGCTTTTCTTGCAGGATGCCCTGTTCTGTTGTGCTGATGTGCTCCTGTCTTGCTCCCTCGGTCGGCTCTGTTGGTCCAGTGCCCCTGTTTCTTGGCCACCCCCTGCTCCCTCAATTGGTCCCCTGGCCCAGGCCCACCTTGGTATGTTCCCTGCCCTGACCTCCCCCCGTATTTAACCCCTAGCATTTCCCATAGTTCTTTGTCTTTGCCTCCTCAGTCTTTGCCTCAAGAGTCTTGGCCTCAGAATTCTGTATGCGTGCTAGGCTGGAATAAAACACCTCTGAAAACTCTGCAAAGACCCTTCCTCACTCCTTTCCACGAAGGCAGACAGCTTCCAGAATGTCATGGTCCAGAGACCCCACTCTGAACCCCGAAACTACTGCACCTCTGTTTTGTCAGTAGACACTTAAACTCTCGTACTGTAGCTTTAACAATGTTTCCTGCTATTATAGCAGCTAAAAGTACTTTGCAGACTCTGAGAAACGATTGCTTGTCACCAGGTGTGAACTTTAAAACCTATTGTTTGAGGAAGGAGGAGTCAGGATGGTGTCAGATGTTAGTGCGACCTTGGAAAGTAGGACTCCATATTGATTTACATCACTTTATATTAAACCAAGTTTTATACAAGTTGTCCTCGAGTTGTTCATTACAATCACTTAAATCGAGCTCCACTACTGAGGTTAGCAAGGCTGTTGAACTGATAAATATGTGCATTTATGTAGTGAAAGGTGTTCCTGCTCAGGACACGAGGGTTGGAGCTAGATGATCTTTAAGGTCCCTTCTAGGCCAAACCATTCTATGATTCTGTGATATTATTTAAACATCAAATAAGCCAAGTATGTAAATGAAAGCACCGGTGCCCTAAGTCCAACTAAAACCAGAGCACTGGCAGTTTTCATCTGGGCAAACTGAGGGCCATGTAGCTCTTGCTAAACCCAACAGTTTCTTTATGAGAAATGACATGCAGCTGGAACCAGTTTTTGTCATCACAAAAGGAAATAAACCCATGTTTTTCAGCAGCAAAGCATGTATTAAGGAGAGTTGTTGCAGGAGCTGTTTCCCTCCCGTCTCACTGAAGCATTCAGACAACACTTGCAGCTGCTGAATGCTGTCAGAAACTCAAGCCAGAAACTTGGGCTGTGGATGCTGACTCCATGCCAGGATGAGCTCCAGGCATGGCCATGTGGTTTCACAATCCCCCACACAGACCCCTGTCTTTGGCCACACAGATCCAGAGCCCCTGGCACACGGAATTCTTGGCACTCCAAGCAAAGGGGTGCAGCTCTGGTGTCTCCCCTGGTCACACCATCGCTACTGCCCACTGCTGCCTTGGGGGCCTCCAAGCCCATCCCCTGCCCATTCCTGTCCTGCCAGGTCCCTCATGGGTGGCTGCCTTGG
The DNA here is from genome assembly GCA_013396875.1 of Vireo altiloquus. Taxonomy (NCBI): domain Eukaryota; kingdom Metazoa; phylum Chordata; class Aves; order Passeriformes; family Vireonidae; genus Vireo; species Vireo altiloquus. Next base: position 1,662 of record VZRF01014681.1, read on the forward strand.
AGCCAGTGAAAATGTTGTCCAGAAAACCCAGGGTTGTTACCCAGTGCACAACAATAATTACACACTTGAGAGAGACTTTGACTAATTATTTCAGAGTTGTGCAATCCTGGTTGCTTGGTGGTATTCCAAAAATCAAGCACAACTTTTTACTATTTATTCATTTTAGCAAGCAAAAGCATTAATATGCATGGATTACAAGTTACCTAGTTCTCGTAATAATTACTATTCTATCTTCTATTGGTTAATGATTCTTCCTCTTCTCATGCTAATTAGTCTACATGCTTGGTCTTTCTCTTCTTTTGAGTTGGGTTTCTTAAGTTGATGGGCTGTGAGTCAGTGGTGGGCAAATCTCTCCCTGCTGGAATTACCTTTTACTCAGCCAGAGCTGATCTCAGCACAGTTGCTGAGTGGGCTTTATTAGTTTCTTCTTTATCTTGGGAGTTCTGCCAAATGCCCTTGTGGCCCCTAAATTCTGTGCCCTTTGTGCCCACTACCAGTAGTACATCCTTCTCCCCAAGCCTTGTTAACTCCCCCTAGATCTGAGACGATTAAAACATGTTCAGCCCTTAACAAGACAATTTACTGACAAGTAATGTCTTTTTCCAACAGCTGGACATCACTTAGACCTTGTTTGGTAGCTGCTCTCTGTTTCACGGATTAAAACTTCTTTCTTGTTGATTAGGCTTGAAAGTATACAAAGATCAAACATCAAGGCACATATTTTTTCAAGGAAATGTTTACATATTCCACAGAAGTGGAAGTGGAGCAACAGAAGCTCCGCAAGACTGCAGGGACAAGGCCGAGGTGGCTTTTCCCTGAGCTGCGGNGGTGCTGCGGCGGCAGAGCGGCCCGGGCGGACGGTACTGCGGGCGGGGGTCGCGGCGGGGGTCGGGCGGTGCCAGCTCGGTGGAGTGTGTGGATTTTGCCGGGATCAGGGCTCCTGCCCGGAGGGCAGAGGGCGAGGTGTGTGACAGACCGGCTGGCCCTCGACGAACGTCCTGCCGTGCCGGTCTAGGGAGTTTGTCCAGGGGTTATTCCCCAGGCTCTCTCCTGCATCAGGGACTCGGGCGGATGGGTGGGCACACAGGGGATTCGTCTTTGGCTCTGGGTAGGATCAGAGGGGAAGCTGAAGAGGAACTGCTCTTTGGAGTGCACATTTTGCAATCTCTGGGGGTACTCTGCTTTTCCCCTCGTCGAGACGCTCCTCCTAGCTCGGGCGGCGGAAGGAGGCGTTTCGAATCCAGCCTTGGCCCGAGCGCCAGTGGAAACAACCCGCTGGTGAGCAGCTGCAGCCTTAAGGTGGTCCGGAGGCCGAGCCGAGCCGAGGCGCGCTCTGCTGTGAGATCGTCCTGTAGAACAGCCCCGTGCGGGACGGGTCCGAGCAACAAACAAAGCGTTGCAGGGAACTGCTGTGGGGCCCATATCCATTTGGAAGAAAGTTTAAGATCTTGGATCAGGTTATGAACTTGCTGCTAAATTAATTTTCTTATTTCTCACTGAAAGGCTGGTGCCTGAATTGTTTCGGACAAAACAAGGCAGGGGGGAGGTTAATAGAGAGATCGCAACAGTAGCTGTGTCTCTGACACCTCTGTGGCTGTGGTCCAAGGAAGGTCTGATGGACTAAAACATCAAGAAAGTTTGTGATTAATTTTCAGGTCCGTTATTGCTATTCAAGAAAGACAATTTAACAATTTTGCGACTCTTTTATGACTACTCGCTATTTTACAAAGGGATATTCATTACAGAGCCATAACAGGGTCCCCAAAATACTTTGCAGCCCTATGTAAGTGTTCAGCCTAAACCCCAAATTCAGACCTTTAGCCGTGCATTCTTGGGAAAATATTCCCAGCTGTTTTTAGTGGAGCACTGAGTTAAAACTGACAATCAGGGCTCTGGGTGGGCTGAATTTTAGCAGCTCCAGCTCTGCTTTGAGGAGAGGTCAAGGAAGTTTGCTCTTTCTGCTTATGCTAGCCTGTCCTTATAGTGTATTTCCCAGCCTTGATCCCACGTGCTGAAGGTTAGAGTGTCCAGTCTGTGAGGGTTTAAGTGATGCTCTTTGATTGAGTGGAGTTGAGACCAAAACCTACTTCTGAGCATCAGGGAATGAAGTATTTCTGAAGTATAGAAGGTCAGGAGCTCTCTTACTTGGTATAGTGTAAATCATACATGGGAAATAGAAATGAAGTGCAGGTCATGGTCTTACGTGTGTAGGGCTGGTAAGGGAGCTGTGCTAAGTCACTTCTTTGAGTGCCTTGTTGCTGTTCAGTTGTCAGGAATCTAGCTAGGCATCCAGCAGTGCCAGATTAGATGCCAGGTCCAGTCAAGACATAATCTATTGACCAGCACATCTTTTTGTATCATGAGAACTTTGCTACACAAGATTGAGGCATCTGGGGACACAGAAACAGCCAGGGCTAGGTGGAAGCTGAGCAGTGGTTTTGAAGACCTGCATTTTGGATGGGGGCACCTGTTTATCCCGTGAGTCCGGCTCCTAACAGAATGATGGCTATTTGCTGTAGAGCCTGTTGAAGATAGCACCCAACACAAAGGACTTCAGTGGAGAGGGCCAAGGATGCAGTCTCCCCTGTCATTGTTGTGCTGTTTGTTTGTGCCTCTTTATGGACTGGGATTATGGCCAACACTTTCACTTTGTGGCTCAGCTATGTATTGTGAAGTCAATGCAAGCATAAATAAGCCTGCTTGTGAACAGATAAACCCTTGGTTTAACAATGAAGCATTCTGTTAGTCTGTGATTCTGTCTTTTTATGAAATCTGCTTCATTCTTCTATGACCCATTAGTGATAAGAGTACAGTGTTAGCTTTGTTTCCAGCATCAGGCAAGCTCGCATCAGCTGCCAATGTCATACAGTGGCATGTGACTGCACATGGTAGGGAAATTTGAAAGGACAAAGTGTTTCATCTCAGTGCCGTCATCTGATGGGCTGACTTGAGCCCCCTGCTGCAGGGGGCATTGCCCACACCTTATCTTCCCAACAGAGGTCAGTTCCATTCGTTTGGTTTTGATTTTAAAGTAAAGTTTTCAGGGCAGAAGGAATATAAGTCCCTGTTACAGTTTGACTGTAGCAGAACTAGCTAAATAGAGAATGCAGTAGGCCTGGTGAAATACATTGCTTTTAAAAGCATAAAGGCACAAGAGCACAGGGCTCTTGTATTGTCATATGAGAGAAGTGTCACTAGTTTGGTGTTCTTTGGAAGCCATTCATTTGATAGAGTACATTTTTCAAGTATGGTATGACATGTCACAAAACCCAACACCTACTGAAGAGATGGGATCACTGCAAGGTTAAAAGTGTATTAATTCAGAAATATCCTACTGTTCTGCTTTGGTGGTAAAACTCCAGTGAACTGTTAAAACTATGTCCCAGTTTAATTATTATATGATTTAGGAGATGATTATTGTCATGATGTGGTTGAATGGCTGCATATTCTGGTAGTGTGTAGTTTCTGGGTTATTCCATTAATCCACAGGAAACTTGGTTGCATCCAGCACAAGTGCGTAGGACCTGATTGTTCTTCTACTTTCACATTCATTCAACTGTATTTAGTAGTTTGGAGTGGAACATTAAAAATACTAATTTAAAATGTGGTCCCTATAAGATCATTATCTTGATTTTATCAGGAAGCAAGAACTCTGAAATCATGGCGGGGAAACCCAAACTGCACTACACCAAGGGAAGAGGGAAGATGGAATCAATCCGATGGCTGTTAGCAGCAGCTGGGGTTGAGGTTTGTACCTTTTTTTAATAAAATGATTGGTGATTAAAATAGGTATTCTCTGGGAAGGTTTCCCAGTTGCATCTGTGCGTAGGGATATGCACATCTCCACATATTGTGATGCAGAATGCTTAGATTGAGTGATTACACTCCCATGTTGTATTTCATGTATTCCTTAAGCAGTAGTTGCAAAGTAAAGAGATTTTAACATACAAAGAGAATGGATGGGTATAATTTTTGAAACCTACTTTAAGCTGTGTAAATTGTTGCTACAGACAAAACTGTGGCTTTTTCTCAATGCTCATAACTTCCCTGTATCTCATGGGTTCTCTCTGCTGAAAGACCATGCATACCACATGAAAACCTTTGAATATTCTCTCTGAACAGAGTGCCTTTTGTTCTTTGGGTCAGGACCTTAGTAGGATAAATGAGCAGATCTGCCCCAAAGGCAGTGTCAGGGGATCTATCTAGATTCACGTCAGGTGAAGACCATCCAAAGGCATCTAAATTTCTACAATAAGTTTTTGTTTGAATATGGTTTTTGAAATGGTTTTATACTCTGTTGGAAATAAAAGGCTTTTTAAATGGTGTTTACTTGAGAATGTTGCTGACAGAGAATTTGCAGAGCACAAGTACTGAGGAAACTAAGATCTTGTCCTCATTCAAATGACCTCATTAAAAAAAAAATCTAGTGGATTGAAGAGGGAGATAAATGCTGTGTAAGAGAGGTGTAATTTTCAAAAAGTTTGTCAATATTTCACGTGGCATTAGCTGCTTTTTAAGTGAATGACTTGGTTAATGGTTCATGCAGGCAAGTAGTCTGGTCTTTATAATGAGGAAGGTCTTTCTGGAGCATAATGCATTGTACAATCCTGTGGAGTTGGGAACACTGTAGTCTTGGGTTATTTGCTGGGGCAGAGATGAAGTAGGGGGTCTGTTGAGGTCTGACCATCCAGGATCCTCTCCATCAGTCCTTGAATCGTGGTGCAGCAACAGAGTAGCAGCTAGAACTGGTGCTGCCAGGGAGGGACCTGGAGCAAAGGCAACCCCGGATCTTTTATACCCGAACAGTCTAAGTGAAGACTTGGGGTCATCGGCTCCTCCTGTGTCGCACCTGGCCAGTGCCACAGGTCCCTGGGCCCTTTGTTGTGCAAAGGCAGGCAGTTCCTGGCTCTTGCCTTGGGCTTCCAGAGCTACATGAGCAGCTGGAGCTGCTACTGCTCACCCAGCTATTGGCACTGAATGGATTCCTCCACAGAGTCAACACCATGAGAAGAGTATGGAGAATAGTGTGGAGAGGTGGACTCTAACTGGCAGATTTCTTCACTTTCTTTGCCTTTGGAGTGACACAGTGTTGTTTTCTATTGTTGCTTTTCAGTTTGAGGAAGAATTCATAGAAACAAAAGAAGACTTAGAAAAATTGCGCAATGGTGAGTATAAACTGTACCTTAAACATAAATTCACACAAATATAACAAAAAACCAGTAGGTGGTATTTTTTTAAGACCTGCAATATGATGTGACCTGTAAAGAAGAGCTGTTTCTTTTGTGGATGCTTTCATCCCTGAGAATTAGAAATGTCTTGGTCTCTTACCAGGTCTCTTCCTTATTTTCAGTGTAGTACTTCAGCAGTCTGAGTAGCTTGCTCCTTTTTCTTCCCTAGATGGAGTCCTGCTGTTTCATCAAGTGCCCATGGTGGAGATCGATGGGATGAGGATGGTGCAGACCAGAGCCATCCTCAGCTACATTGCAGCAAAGTACAACCTCTATGGGAAGGACCTGAAGGAAAGAGCCTGGTATGTAACAGTGTACCACTTACTAACACTCCTCCATGATTGTTAATATTTACAGAAAGAATGTTGCTGTGAAGTATATGCATGTAAAGGTGAGTACACCTAACAGACTGTCACTTATATAGAGTTTATTTTGTGAGAATGGAAGGGCAACTCCAGAGATTGTGGAGATTATTATGGACTGGCAATTGGTAGCCAGCATCCTCTCATGATAAGCCCTCAAAACTATTTGAGGTTTGCATATGCAGTCTTTCCTCCCACAGCATAAACGAATGGATTATCCGTAGAAAGCAGCATGAATTCCACTTTAAATACATTAATTATTGCCTTTTAGCTTGCTTATTGTAAAAACAGCCTGTTTTACAATTTGTGCTTTGAAAAAAATTGTTTTCTCAAAGTGGAAGAACTGAGAAAAAAACATAAAAACCTTATGTTTATGCCTTATGTTACATTCACTAAGAAGCATTTTACTCAGTGATTACTTCAGCATTGTATTTCAGGAAAATAACCAAAATGGAAAGTTTGAATGATATATGTGTCATGATCTACAAGTACAAGCGGGGGTTGTGATAGGTTCTTTGATCTCAAGAGTGCAAAAGACACACGGGAAAACAGTATTGATCAAAACAACAATGCACTTTTATTGAGTGCCAACATCAGCTTTATGCGATAGAGGGGAGAGAGAGAGAAGAGGTAAAAAAGGATAGTGAGGAGAAAGAGGGGGAAGGGAATATAGCTACCAACGAAGAGACGAGAACCCTCGTGGTCCAGCCAATAGGTCAGTCTTCCGTGGAGAGATCTCGGAATAATTTCTTTGAAAAGTCCCTTTATAGTCTTTTCTGAAGCGAGGAGCAGCTGGCCAAAAGTGGGGAAATCCACTGCCATTGTTGTGAGTAGCCTGTCCCTCTGGAGAACAAGGTACAGGACAGGTGTACAGGACAGGTAACGAGGCACAGGACAGGTGAACTGGACAGATCATTAGGATGAGGCACAGGACAGGTGTACTGGACAGATCACTAGGATGAGGCACAGGACAGGTGAACTGGACAGATCAGTCCTTTTCGCTTCAGCGCAGTCCTGCTCCACCTTGGCAGCCAGCACAAACACAGCCCACGACGACTTGCACTAATCTCTTTAGGAATGCACACCAGGTCTCAGTGAGGCACACCAGCACTCCAGTCAGGGTATGCTGGGGGTCTTCAAAGGGTCTTGCAAAAAAAGTGAGGCAGATGAAGGGATCTTTGGACCATCTCTTACAATATGTTGAACAAAAATATTTTTTTCAGGATTGATATGTACGTGGAGGGAACTACAGACCTAATGGGAATGATCATGTATCTCCCATTTCAACCAGCTGATACAAAAGAAAAGAATCTTGCCTTAATCATTGAACGAGCTACAACCAGGTACTTTCCCGTTTATGAAAAGGTAAGTGGCAAATCACCAGTAGTTCACAAAGAGAGTGAGTTCCAGGCTCCCCCTCCTACCCTACTCCTTTGTCCTCCCCACATAGGTACTTTCCCAGAACGCAAATGATAGTACAGCTCTAGAAATGTATGATGGAGCCAGTATTCAGCAATGTGAAAAGAGCGCCACAAAATAATTTTCAGTGGCTTTCAGTACTGGGTCTCTTTGCTGTCCTTTTCTTAGTGGCTGATGGCTCCCAGCGTTTTGCATAAATGCTCCATTTCAATACTCATGCCAGCCTTCAGTACTTATTGCCTGGAAGTGTAATGCGTTATCATAGAATTTTTAAAGTTGGAAAAGACTTTCTAAAATGGTAAGTCCAGTTGTCAACCCAGCACCACCACGATATTCACCATTAAACTGTGTCCTCCCGTGACATATTCATATGTTTCTTGAACACTTTCAGGGACGGTGAGTCTGCCAATTCCCTGGGCAGTGTGTTCCAGTGTTTTACAACCCTTTATATGAACAGAAATTTCCTAAGATCTAATCTAAACTTCCCCTGCTGCAACTTGAGTCCATTTTCTCTTGTCCTGTCACTGGTCACTGGGGAGAAGAGGCTGACCCCTGTCTCACTACACCCTCCTTTCAGGGTGTAGTAGAGAGCGGTAAGGTCTCCCACTCAGCCTCCTTTTTTCTTGCTATTCAAAGTTAAATACATTTGTGCTTTATAGCTAAGGATCCAATTCTATGATCTTCCTTAAATCCATTACTTAAATGTATTATACTTAGAGACTATGAATGTCATTCTCAGAATTGCTACTTGGGCATCCTTAGGGGTGTGCACAGAGAGGCTCTGCAAACAAGGTACATATTGCTTAGAAAGCATAAAGCAATTATTTACTGGCTGACATGCACCAAAGAGTTAGCCTGAGCTGTGAGGGAAGGCATTGGTATGCTTGCCATCCCCTTAGAGCACATGAAGAGGCTTTCTTGCCTAGGGAAGAGTAGGTCAGGAGGGGATGGATTGTTTATTTCTTCTCCCTGGAACATTGCCTGGATGTTACTGAACTGCCATTTTCTACCACCTTGCTGTTTGTTCTGTTGTTTTATTTTTCCTGTAAGGATATTTTAATTTTTTTATGTGTTAAAATTTTCGTGTTTGAATTGAGCCAGCTGTGATCCTCATCTCCTGAGTTTGCTTCTGTTCATAACTTTTCCTTTTGTGCCATATGTGGTTGTGCTCTACAGACTTTCTCACAGCGCTTTTTCAGGGCATAGTGGTCTCCTCAGAAATCTGCCAAGGGTACAAAGCTGTGTTGTTTCAGAGCTGAGCTGCGTTTCCAGCTTGAATACTTGGTTACCAGGCAGCTGAAGTCCATTCAAAAAAATACAGGACTTGATGCAATTTCATGTCCCATTTTATTAGAGTCTTAAATTTCACAAACAAAACTCACAGAGGCTGCCCTGAAAAATAATGATGTAAATGACATAATCCAGCACTTCTCTAATCAGAGTTCACATCTATCCACTGCCATAGCAATGGCGGGCTGTGCTGAGAGATACTGATTACACACATTAATTTTTCAAGATTAGAAGTCTGGTAAGTATTTTCAGTTATTAAAAAATAAAAAATAACGCACCAAAATTCTCTAAGAGTGTGTCTAGGTGGCATAAACTCCTGTTGTGATATGTTTTAGTGTGTATGCTCCTTGTAGAAAAGTCTTTAAAGTAATCCTTGTTTGCTTGGGGTAAAGACACAGCTAAACTTTTCCATTATTTTAGCCTAGTTAATTTTGTTAGAATGGTTAATAATTTTCTTTCTGTACCAGCTGTTCCAGATGTCCATTGATTCACCTTATCAGGGTTTGCAGTCTACACGTTATTGATTCAGCAAGCTGTCGGGAAACATCCCTAGTTTAAAGTGTTGACTTTGAGCAGCCAGATGGAGCAGCAAAAGGCAAAATAAAGCCCTGCAGCTTCCAATGCTATGTTTGGGAGTTTTCATACAGTTCAGATAAACAAGCTGTGGTGGACCTTGCTGGAGTAGTGTAAGAAACAGCTACATGAAGGTATCAGCTGTGACTCTGCCAGTGATTGCTGCCTCTATGGTAAAATTGGCCAATGGGCCTGGACAAGCAGTTGGCTTCCAAAGCCACAGACTGACGTCTTACTGCACATTTGTTACTTGTTTAAGAGTAGCCTTAGTGCGACTTAGACACGCCCTTCTCTTGCTCCTGATAGGAGGGTGATAGTTTCAGGACAGAGGTAGGCTGGAGAGCTGGTGACTGCTCTGAAGCTGTGCTGAAATGTTCTTCTCAACTTATCTACTACGGCTGTTAGTAGCTTTGGCAGGCTGTGATTCTTGCATCAGCAGTTTGCCACAAAGGAATCCTTCCTTATAAGATAAAGGGTAGGAAGGCTGTGTTCCTTTGTTCTGGACCTATTTCAAACTGTAATCAGCAGTCTCAAATTTAGCTGAAACATCTGGAAATTCACTTAACTTTTTTCTTAAAAATTCGAGGTGTGCTTACATGTAAACTGGCCTCACTACCTCTTCCAATTACTTTTGTCCTGTTTGTGTAATTAAGTCTTTCTTGTGGTACTAGACTTGGTATGCAGTTGGTTAGAGATAGGATTATGCACACTAAAACATGAATTCTGATTTATTTTTTTTATTTAGAAAATATTTATCACTTTCTAACTTAATAGGTTCTTGGATGGCTTTGCTCTGCTGTGTTTTTTTAGAAATCTATCTGCAGTAAAATACCTAGATAAAACTGTTACATCCCATGTGACTTTTTAAAAATTTGTTCCTATTTTGTAGGCCTTAAAAGATCATGGACAGGATTATCTTGTCGGCAACAAATTAAGCTGGGCAGATGTCCATCTGCTGGAAGCCATTTTAATGGCAGAAGAATGTAAGCCTGATGTACTGTCTGCATTTCCTCTGCTACAGGTCAGTAATCATCTGATCTCAATATGGAAGGTAACAAGCAAATTTCACTGACTGTTGTTAAAAGTTAATTGATATTTACATCTTTTGAGCCATTGTACTGGTACTTCTCTGGTCTGTTTGACTACAAAAACCTGTTCTCAGTGCACTGCCTTGCTCCAGAGCTGCTGGGAACTCACCTTTCTCCCACTCTACTTTTTCAGCTGTTCTCAGCTGGCAGGAATTCACTCACTAGTGCTACCAATTGGTCCTTTAACTGCTACTTCCATGTCTTCAAACACAGCAGCAAGCATGAGGAAGGGAAGTCTGTGGCCTGGTGTGTCTGCAGTTCCTGTCCTTTTCTTTTTACTAGCAAAATTGAATTTTTAAGAGATCATATACAAAGAGCAATTAAGTTTTGCGTGTCTTGAATTCTGTAGTGCTTTGCACTGAGGTATTCCTGTCCTTGCCTCTTTTTTTATTTTCTCTCAAATATATCTGCAGGATTTGGATTCAGGACGTGGTTTTTTGTTTTTTTCTTTTTTTCCTTCCACTTTTTACTAGATGACTCTTAACTCTTTACTATTAATTTCTCCCATTCCCATCTGGGAAACTAAGGTAAACTTAATTGCACCAGCATTACAAATCAGAAAAAGCTACTACCTTTCTCTGTTTCATAAGTATGTCTGACAAGTAAAAATCCAAATCATCTGATCTTTAAGCCATAAAGGATGGAATTATAATTTCCTTATTCTCACTGGCTTTACTGTTGTTTCTTACAGGCTTTTAAAGGAAGAATCAGCAACATTCCAACAATCAAAAAATTCTTGCAACCTGGCAGCCAGAGGAAGCCACCAACAGATGAGAAGTCTGTTGCTGTTGTGAGGAAAATATTCAATATCTAATCTCATGAAGATAACCCAACTGTAGTATATTACCAGAGCTTGCCTTTTAAGTGTAAATTGCTTAGATGTGCTATGTAACTTGCATCATATGGCCAGTGTTGAAACAATACACTGTGAATACACTTTTAAATTAGAGCAAAAGGCTAATTTGGACCTGTTGAGTCCAGAAAATGGTATTTCATGAAGCATTTATATGAAATAAAATATGCTGACACTTTGTGTGTGATTACAGTACATGCGTGGTAGGGTAAAATGTTTCAGCTGTAGCTTCCAGAGTAATGTAGAAAGCCACATGATCCCCACTCCCCCTTTAATAAACTGCAGGAGAGAGGAGCCACACCACAAAATTTGGGAAGTCATTTAAATTCAGGCCTAGAATCTTTTGAGTTGGTTCTTTAGGTATTCTCCTAGAAAGTTCACTGTCTCCCGCTGCTGTATTTCATTGCTGTCTCTGTACTTTCAGAGCTGCAATTTAAAAATTAAGTAAATAAAACATTTAAAAATAAAATCAACTCACGATCCTCTTAAGCTTATGGGCAGAAGTAAGAAACTTTTCTAATCCCCACATGGTTCTCTTAGAAGTGATTTTTTTCACTGCAAGATCAAAGTCCTTGAGTTTAACTGGTCTGATATGGTTTTCATCCACTGAAAGCACCTATTCCCTTGCTCTTCTTTTTGCTGCTTGGCTGGCTGGTCAGTGAGGCAAATGCCCCTTGAGTGGTTTTTTTGTAGGTTTTACAATCTGCAGTCACTTCCCACAGCTATAAAGTGCAGTGCACTGGCTGCTTACCTTTTCAGTAAGAGTGAGTTTTACCTCAGCAGTGCCTAAAGCATGCACTACTATGCCAGATTCTTTACCCTAGTTTCATGGGAACCATCACAATTGCCTTTATGAACATTGCCATAAACCATCCTTCTTTGCACTTAGTTGTTTCTCCTCTGTAGGACTCCAACTGATTAGGCAAACAGTCAACCAGTGTACATAAAGAATTGCTGCCCAGCAAAGTTAACTCCTTTCCTGACTTGTGCCTAAGAAGAGCCACGTGCATCTCAGAGGTACAAACCACAGGTGCCCTGGTCACCACAGCTGAGCTCCAAACAGGTTTCCATTAAAATTACTTCAGTAGCTGGAAGCAGTGCTTTGCCATGCCCACCATAGTTAGTACTTGTTTCACTGGGCTATTCCTCTCTTCCAAGCAAGTGCTAAGGTTTAGGAACCATCACAAAGACCAACACAGGACATTGCTGTTGCATTTTGTGAGTGCAGCTGCCATTCCAGTCTGAAATCTGTAACATACCAGCTTAATCAACTGTGAGCCTGGCACCATCTGGAGGTGACTAATACCAACACTGATTAGCAAAAGGTTCCAGAGCTGCAGGCTGCAGTTTGGGGGTAGTAAAAATTTTTTTTGTGTCATGCTGTCCTGCCCCCCCTCCCCCCTATTTTTTATTGTCAGTTGTGCCTTAGACATCTAAGCTGCTCACAAGGCAGTGTCACCACCTAAGCACCTGACAAGAATAATAAGCTTGGTATTTTCTCATGGATTTATACAGCACCGAGATCTGATACATGATAACCTTCATAAACAACCTTTGTATGAGGTGAAAAGCAAAGCAAAATTTCTCTTTGTCTTCAAGAGTGCACCCACCCATACTGTTTCCTAATGATTTTGCTTACATTCCCTGTACACCAGAAGTCTTAGCCAAGCTTTGAGATCCAGAGAATATTTATTTTGTACATAAATCAAAGCAACTTCAATCCCTGAATAGTTTATGACTGAACAGCCTCTTCTGCTTATGGAGGGGACTTCAGCAAGATCAACTATGTAAGAGCAGAATGGCAAACTTGTTCCAGAGTACTGAGAGCTTGGAACCTCTCTGTGCAGTGATGAACCTCAGCCGTGGTTCACGTCAGACGCAGTTTACAGCATGGCACATGTTTTGAACCACTACTGAGTACAAAGAAGAGCACTAGACTCTTCCATTGACAAAATGGCTTATTCATCTGCTTCAAAAACTGATAAGGTTCAAACATTTTACATTTTATCCAAACACCGATAACAGCTTTTAAATTTCAAACCAGTGGAGCAAGAACATGTGTTGGAAAGGAAGTTGGTTTTCTAGTGCAGCACAGTATAGGCCCAAGACTTTTTTGATTTAAAACTGATTATTTAATCTCAGAAACTACAAAATTATACCTCAATACAAGGTATCTTTTTAGCATAAACATGTATTTATATATATATTCTTCTCTCAGAGATACCGTGCAAGAGTAATTCAATTTCCTGGGGTGCTCTGCACCCCTAAAAGAGATCAAACTTAAAAAGAAAGGTCCCTTGAGTTAATAGACTGCTTAAGTGAAAGTAGATCAAAATATACCAACAAAACACCTGTTTTAGTTGTTAAAAAAAGTTTTTAAAATATCAGCACATCAATAATCAAATAACACGTACAGATCTTTTATAGAAAATATAAATGTAGTATAAGACTTGTCTTCAAACTTGTCTTTCAAGTAAGGAGAGCATGTCTGTTTGTTGGGCATGGCAGTCGTATTTGGTTCTAAATTCTCCTACAGCAGCATAAAAACAAGCCTCAAAATCATCAAAAGGCTGAAAAAAACCCAAAACAAGACAACATAAATATAGCTGTCATTAATAAAACCAGAGAAAATAACAGTGCATTCATAAATAACTGAAACTAGAGTCTCTTTAAAGCCATCTTTTCAAGTTTCTAAATCTATAGTCTCAGTGTCTGTTGGAAAACAAAGCCCACCTAGGCTGGAAAAGCAATCCACAACGGACAATAACATTTTCCAGTGTAAGTCCTGATTTTTGAATTTTGCATCTTGACGTTTTGCTTCTGATTTTTTCCTCCCTGTATGTAACTGAAGTAAAACAGAATGGTATATTAAATCTGGTAACAAAGGAACAATTATTACTGTTCCTTCAGAAGATAGGGAATCTGATTTACACTTGAAAAATGTTTTGCATCACAGACTCATTGGGAAAAAAAGTTTTGAACTTACTCCATAATTTAATTCCAAAATAATAAGTTGAGAAAATTATATTTTCCAGAATGACGAACAGCAGCAAAAAAGCAGTTGGAACAGTTAGAAACGCTGTAATTTACAGTAATACTGACCAAAGTTCTTAGGTCAGGTCAAAAATGTCATGGTTTTCAACAGGACTTTGCTTGCAGTAGCTTTGAATGAAGCACTTCTAAACTAAAGTGTTGGCCTTTTTTTAAAAGATGACTGTGTTGTATGAAATTAGACTAATTTTATTTGTATGTGTTGGAAAACACTAAGGCTTATCCAAGTTGTTCCAAAAGCCTTATCAATATGCATTAATATTTAATTGCTGACCTCTCCTTTCTGTGCTGAGAAAGTCACTTATCAGCGGTATCTCCCTAGTGAGATGAAAAAGCTGTTCATTGCAAACAGGACTGTGACCTCCAAACTAATTTCACTTAAGTAGTACAGTTACCAAATGACAGTGACTTCCACCAATACTGCTTTGAATCAGGTGTGAAATGGCAACTATTTGAAAACCAATGAAATCTTTTCATTAAGATCCTCAATATATACTTACCTCAGGCATGCTACTAGTCCAGCTGGCATTAATTTCTTGGACCTCTTGAACCTCATTCCCATTATAATGGTCAAAAGAAATGATGAAACTGTAAAAGACAATCCAATATATTTATGTTCTCACTTTTTGGAGTGGACCACTCAGGAACACGCAGAGTTATCAAAGGTCATTGCTGTTTTCCTATGAACTGCAATTTAGTAAAACGTTAGATCAGAGATAGAGTCTATAAAAACATTCTTGCTTTTCCAAAATACACCATTATGATTTCTTTTAGCTACGAATAAGTCATGTGCAGCAGAATGCTAAATCCTATTCTGTGGAGACTAAGTAAGTTTGTCAGACAGTCGATTCTACTCGCCCATACCTACATTCACAGGGATACAAATAAAATAGAAAGAATCTTGGCCATAACAGTAACATGTATACTGAAGTACAGGAATAGTGTCTCATAAATCACACCACCCTAGATCACTGCAGCTGTTTCCTAACTATTCAAGGAGCTAGAGAATTCAACTTCTTTTCTGTTTTATTTTTAGAATATTAGTTCTTTATTTGCTGAGACTTAAAAACTATATTGGAAGGTTTGCCACTTGTTTTTGCTACAGAACATGGCTATGAACATCTCCTTCTTCGTGACCACAAGTTCCTTTGTAGCCTTTTGCTACAAGGGAACCATCCTTGCTTGTGACAAGAGGTGGGCAGCCCAACAAGGCAATAAATGCTGCACAAGCAGCAGAGAATGAACATAACGTACAACCTGCATCTTCTTCCTGGAGTAGCCTTATTTAAAAATGGAAGCAGCAATGAACTCATCAGGCATACGGATTACATGCTGAACTATGGCTGCAGAGTGCTACATAAATGAGAAGATTGAGGAGAACACATAAACTACAAAAATAGCTACCTTCACTAAAGAACTGTCACTTGAAATGCTTCCTAGAAGCGTGCAGAGGCAGAACTTCTCATGAGCAGTGGGGCTTTATCACTCTTGCAGCCAAAGTTATGGCAGTTACACAGATCTCTTCCCTTTTATGGAGCAGTTAAACCACCTGGCTAATTATCTTCAAATTCCACTGTCTAGTCCTGGGGCCAGTCCTGTGTACATAGGTGTCCAAAATTAGTTTTAAACTCACTTCAGCATTATAAAACAAGCCCTGACAGTTACAAGTAGCTTACAGAACTCTACCAACTATGTGCACTCATTAAAGATACCTTGCAAAAAAAATATTACGCTCCATTATCATTGCTCTTATTTTCTAGTCACATAGCCTTGATCCTGTCAGGAATGTCTCAAGAGTAAACTACTCCACAGCATGTGTCTTGCCAGAGTCTTGAATATATTTACAGTTTATTACAAGCTACAAAGCATGTTCACTCTGTAATGTTTTCTTTTTTTCCATTTTCTAATACCTGGCTGTTCACAGGTCCCAGTGACTTTTCAAGACATTCAAGTTTTAGACCTGATTTTAGAAAGTGATATATATTCACTGTTTCACCTTAAACCAGGTCAAAGAAATTCAATAAATCAAGGCAAATTCAATCCAGCAAATCATATTCAGATCAGGATCAACTTGAACTGTGAATGCTGTTAACTCTTGCATACTGAGATTTGAATTTCTACACTTACTTCGAACACATAAAAATGTATTAAAGTATCCAAGAAGGCATAGAGCTAGTTTCATGTGAAGTAGGAAAGTGCCTGAAATAATAATTTATACCACAAACTCTAAGTTGAGAAAGAACAATTGCGTACTTGCACTATCTGGATTAAATGTATTTTAAATGCATTTCTGCATGTGAAACAACAGCCTAAACCACCCTGGTTTGCTAAAACCATGAGTGAGACAAGCTCCCAACAGCTCTTATTGCAAATCACTTGTGTGAGGTTAATGTCCCCCTTAGGGATTGTAGTTTTTTGCTTTCATGAGGGTTTCATGGCAAACTAGCTACCATGGCAATTACTGCTTGGTTTGTATCCTTTCTTTGCAGCAAAGGAAAAACACTAAGTCAAACTACTTGATTCACTGAGAGCTGAGGATAAATTATGCAACACTGGATCCCACCTCTACTTTACTGCTCAAATTGCAAAATTCTAATCTGTAGTGCTAATGATTTTATTGCAGTACTTTCTCCTGTTTCTCAGCTGGATTTCACAATCTGTGCAATGTTACACAACCATGTCATAAAAAGAGGTGCTGCCAGGTGGTAACATGCACCTGCTGGCTTTGTGTGAATTACCCGCCTTACCTTGCAAATGGCTCCTGAATTTTGCAAGCTAAATTGAAGTGTTGAACTCTATTTAAAACTCAGCATTTAAACCAAAGCAATACTCAAAATTTACTAAAAGGAGAATTTTACACGGAGTTCAGGATGCTGCTTTTTTGTTTGTTTATTGTCGTGAAACACTTACACAATGATATCTTCACATTTCTCGGATCACACGTTATGCAGTAAGCTCCATAACCAGCCACGGAGCCAAAGGTGATTCCAGCAGCTAAAGAGATTTTACTACCTGCAAGAAATCATTCAAGCATTATATCTCAATATAATGTCTTTAAGCTCAATCTTTATGCGGCAGTTGTCTCTCTACACGGTATTATCCAAATATATTAAAAATAAAACTGATTTTCCACATTCCAGTTTACCTCATCCAGTGTGAATAGAGAGGTAATATTTCTGTAACTGGGTCATTCTAATGTGTGGCATTAGGGGCAAAGTCAACTAAGTTAGAGGGAGATGATCAGGATCCACTAATACCTGCAACTTGGGAGAAATACAACCCTAAATTTGGCTATTTTCTCTATCATACTTAAGAAGGATTTTTGTGATTTCTTGGAACTGTCTGTTCATTTCAACTATATCTTACAGCACTTGGGAGTCTCCAAAAATTGTAGAAATGTGTCAATATATATAAAGAGTAAACTGGACAACATACATGGTCATAATGTCAGGCCTTTCAGTCTGACATCAGTCCTGGACTAAGAAATGCTATCACCAACATCACATTTAATAAATAAAAAATGAAAAATCAAAGAAATGGCAGTGAGGATGAAAATAGGGCTTCTAAAAGTAACTTGGCATCTTCTTGCAGTGCTATTGCAAAACTGGTTCATAAATTCTAGATATATCCCTAACATATTTAGATTTCTGAACAGACATTTGTTTTGGCACCGTATGATAAAAGTGTAGAATCTGCACAGCAGACATTATTTGGATTAAGCTGATCCCCAAATGTTTATAAATAAAGAATTCAGACCCCCTGATGTCATTTAGCTCCCAATCCTTTTATATTGAGTACTTTTAATTAAGACTTTGCAAGAAACGGAAATCATAATCAATACAAAATAATCTAGCTTTCCCACGAGGACTGACCAGCTATTAAAGAGTGAAGACAATAGGTGAATGGGATAGTCAGTGAGCGCAGCTGGCTCCAACTACAAAAATACAGCGTTTTCAGAAATTCAGATGCGAAGCCGTGTCTCCGAGAGCACAGCACGTGCACACTGCGAAGGGAGACAGTGACCCTCAATCACAGGAATGGTGACGGATAATGGCCACAGGGAAGGAGAGCCGACGGGAACCCTTCTGCAGCTCCCTCCCGCCCGTCCTCGGTACCGCTGCGACCTCTGCCGGGTGCTGGGCTCGGGCACGGCGCTGCCATCCGCCGGACTGCGACAACCCCTGCAATACCGAAGCTGCGCTTTGTGGTACACTGCCACCTAAACCTTGCCTCGTTATCTTACTGTGAAAAGGCACAATTCTAACAGCAGCAGAGAATTAACCCCCATCTCAGAGCACACAAGTAAAGGGTTTTTTTTCACCGTGCATCTGGAAATGTCAGAATCAAGCCTGGATGTCTCTGTAGAAAATAAGCTTTAATCAAGGATCTACTGTGCTCAACACAGGAATGATTAAAAGGAGATGAGAAAGCCCAAAATGCACTTAAGGTCAAAGACAACATGAAAACCCCACTTTTTGCCCTGAAAACAAACTTGCTGAAGTGCTTAAGCTGGCCCAAGTACATCTCATGAGACACCCAGTGCATTTACAGCAGCATATGATGGATGTAAAATGCAGTTGTGTTAATTACAGCAAAGCTGTCATGTCTCACACTGCATAGAGGAAATTCAAATGCCTGATTTCCTGCTGTCCCAGTACTTACCTTTACGAGTGTATGCTACAACACCTCCAAACACAAGCAATGAAGCATATGCAAAACCAATCCAGTCAACAGCCATGGTCCCAACTCTGGAAAAAAACCCAAACATACTGCAACTGAAGGCAAACAAATTCATTCCTCGTGGTAAAAAAGAGATAATTACTTAAAGAGTTCTTAATAACACTACAGTCTCCTAAGTTGTGTTTAACTACTGTGTCAAAACATTCAGAAGGTGAAGGTGTGCCTGTTGACTATTGTACCATCCTTTCACTAACTGCTATGCTTCCTTACACTCCAGTACCTGGGTATACCACATTTCCATTAGGAGAAATTTTTGGGATGTACATGGCATGTATTTTTCCCAGTCACAAATACATGCATGCAGGCAAAAAGCTCAACACCATCCAAAGCAGGTTTTGTTGTACTTGTGCAATAGGGCTGAGCTAAGTGCACACTATGGACATGTACAGGTCTTCTGAGTGCTCAGCTCAGTGCTTTCATCTCCTTTCAACTGCACCGCACCTGGTGCGTTTCAAGCAGAATCTAACAAACCCTGCACCAGGCAAAAATACGAATTTTCAGAGTCTGTTCAATGTTTCCAGACAGAAACTTAGGCTGTTTTGGGGAGCTATACATACAGCAGCTTTATCCTGTGTTTATGCCCCTTTTGTTTCACCTTTACATTTTGGTGCATTGTCTGAAGTTAGGCTTCTGTCCTGCAGAAAGCATGTAAGGTTATGTAGTGATGCCGGTCCCTACTTCCCTGGCAGTGCTGTGTAAAGGCATGAATGGCAGTGCTCTGCAGCCAGAGAGCATCTCCAGCACCACGGTCTCTCTCCCATCAGCCGGTGGGACGCACCTTTTCCCTCCTTCTCCCAAACTAAGTGTGCGCTTAATTAAGCGCATCCTTCTTTGTACCTGAGCGTGTGTGCCCTTGACCGCAGTGTTAAAGGGCGGTAGCCGAGAGTGCTCACTCAGCATTTCATATCAAGCTTTTAGTACTCAAAGCAAGCAACTCGCAGCGAGCCCCCTCCTCCGCAGGTCGTAACCCCTCAGGACAAAAGGTGGATTTAAGGGGCCATGGCACCCCGGAGAACGAGGTTTGCAGAGGCAGGGGCCAGCGATGCAGGGGCCAGGGATCCCCAGGCCTTTGATGTGCCGGGCCTTCGCGGCCACCCCCCGCCCGGGCCCGCAGGCCGCGTCCCGCTCCCCGGCGCCGGGCGCAGCCCCCGAGAAAAGGCAGGTGCCTGCGGGGGGCGG